>JAPTGZ010000009.1:9063832-9075913 GCA_029814645.1 Fowleria isostigma
TGGTGCAGGGATCGAACTAGGGACCTTCTTGCTGTGAGGCGTGAGCGCTAACCACTACACCACCGTGCCGCCCATGTTTGTATCATATGTAACAAAAATTTTATAAAAAGAAAATGGTTTAAACATTTAAAAATAAATAAATAAATAAAATAAAATAAAATAAAATAAAATGAAATAAAATAAAATATTGGGTCCAAAATTAGGACCAAAATTGGGACCAAAAAAACTACCCAGGAGCATTTGATCTTGAAAACATGTCTGTAAATGGTCTTACATATAAAAACACTATAAATAAAGACACTGTGTTAAATGTGATTATTCTAGTGGTTTCATGAATCTCAGCTTCATTCCAGGTTTCGTGTGTAACCCATCGTGTCCAGTCGTATTACATGCAGAACTTGCCATTTAAACACAAATCGCAAGTGATTTTGTAGCAGTGGTCATTTTTGTGAAACACTCTGCCTTGCATAATTAAATGAATTTCCAAAATGTTTCCATATCCAATCATCCAATTTCCCACTTTAGGATTAATAAAGTACTTCTATTCTATTCTATTCTATTCTATTCTATTCTATTCTATTCTATTCTATTCTATTCTATGAGAGAATAAAAAGATAGTCAAAAAAAATAGCACGTAATTTATGTGTCCTTGTTACCATGTTTCACACAGATTTTTGTATAAAAAAATAATTTTAAAAACAAGAAAAGCACTCAGACAGTGCAGACCTCCACCACACATGATAGCCCCTCCCTGCCACACACACACAGCTCAGTGAAGCGCCGGTAGCCCCGCCCACACCCACATGGATGAGAGAGGAGACACCGTAACTAGCACCATTTGAACCGAATTAGCGCGTTTGGATGGGAGTAAAATGTTGGATCCCTCCCAAAATTTAATCAATTGTTCCTTGTGTCAATTCCATCATGTCCTGAAAATGTCATCAAAGTCCATCCAGTAGTTTTTATGTAAAGTTGCTAACAGACAGACAGATGGACAAACAAACGTCGGCAAAAACATAACTTCCATGGCGGAGGTAATTATAAAAATGTGTTTTATTTGAAAAATAGTTTGTCTTTTATCTGAGTAAATATTTATTTTTAAAACAGACCCAAAATGCTTCCAAACTTGCTTCATAATATTAGTCGACATCAGGGACCAGTTTCATAGAAGCACCCACATGAAAATCCCAGTGAGAATGGTCTTACTGTGGACGTATCTGTGTCAAGAAAGACTTTTCCTGCATCATGTCAAAGAGACCCCAGCATGCCGGGGTAAACCCACTATATATCATGATAAGCTGCTCCGGAGGAGGAAGCATGGAGGGATATATGGATGATGAATAGGTGTGTTCTGACTGCAGGTGGGATGAAAGGATGTAACAAGCAGTGAAGGTGTGTGTGTATGTGTGTGTGTGTGTGTGTGGAGAGGGGGGGAAGGGAGATTTAAACAAGATAGCACTTGCTTAGAAAGGTGAGGTGAGACAATATCCTCCAAACAGGTCTCATACGAACAAAAACCACCTTCTTTAACCTAGTTTAACATTTGCAGTGAGAACAGCCTCACCCACTCATTTTCCAAAGGTTGGCACACATAGCCTTTGTTGGCAACACCATGGGGAGCTTGTGTAAAAGCACTAGTCAGGGCTACGATTGGATGCCTATCACCAAACAGAAGGAAAAATAAAGCAAACTTACATACTGATGTTCAAATTGCGAACCCAATGCAATCACTGTACAAAAAAAGATGTAATTTTCTTTTCTGAAGAAGGCAGTAATCTGATAATTGACATGAAAGAAAGATAATTAAAGCTTCATCTTCCTTTTATAACCCTACAGAAAAAAAAAACACCTCCCAGAGATGACTCATCTGTACAGTACACTGAACACTGAAATGAATACCCCCTCAGAGAATTAACATAGCTCTTTCTTAAATTAAAAACACACAGATATCAAACTCCAAACACATGTTGCTAAGTAACTGACGTCAAGTGACAATGTGAGCGACCTGGAAAGTAGACGGAATACAAAAAAAGACAAAGGAAAGAGAAAACAACAATCTTTTCTCTGTCATTCTAATGCGGGTTATTATCGCTCTTGTCAAGGTACAAACTCTCTGGTGTTGGCAAACTGATGATTAAACCTTCATTACTAAAACTCTACATGGATCTCGTCTAGGTCTTTAGCTTCAGGTCGTCTCCACACCCTGTTTCCACTGCATGAAAACACATGTCTCCGTCTTTGGCCCCGATGCCCTCCCATAAAAAAAAAAAGCACAGTGAAGGCATTTGCCAGCAGTAGCTTCTTTATGGGACAGATGGGATCCCAGAGCAGGGAGCTCCTGTGCACCGGGCTTGTTTTGTGATCATAAGTCTGATCTCTTTACCGCTGTGATTTTCCACTCGCATCACATGCATGAATAATAAATCACATGCACATATGTTGGCATGCAGAAACATAGTAACACACATGTATAGAGACACACTGTACATATGGATTTAGTATCATACCTGCCAAAATGATAGCGCCTTTGTCTGTTTTATCGCCGTTTGTATGTGATCATTCAAAGACTTCTGGGTTTTATTGCTTAGTTTTGTGTGTTTGGTCCAAACACCAGGAAACAATGTCATGGTTACTCAAGACAATCTAAAGAGCTCATGTTGAAGAGGCCTCCAAAACTCTTCCAATGCAAATAATTGTGGTGGTCAAAGTTAATTGTAGGTCAAAGGGCAACAACCATGGCTGGAGGCTAGCCAATGTGCATGCATTTTAGATGGTGATATCACTAACAGACGTTTGGTGCTAGTTCCAAAAAAAAAAAATAAAATACAAATCCATGACCAGTTGACTTTTAAAAAATGCCAAATTCTGAAGAAATACTAATGCTGCTTTTCCACTGACGGTATCAGCTCAGCTTGTTTCATGTTTATTCAACTTGGCTCTGTTCTGGGACCTAGCACATTGCATTTCCACTGAAGATTTACTACTCCCATAGCGTAGCTGGTTGTCATAGCAATCCAATGTAAACTAATATCTCTTTTTTTTTTTTTTTTGTCTGCAAATGCAAATACATGTGTAATGACAGTGGAGGAATTTAAAAACTATTGTATGACTTAATATCTTTCCAGGTGAAAATATAATTGAGAATCCCATATTCTGAAGGACCCTTCACATCCTGGACATCCCCTGTCTTCAGCACTCGCCCCATCAGGCAGACTGAGAACCACATAGACTGAGAAACAACTTCTTCCCGTGAGCTGTGAACTCACTGAACTGATCATATCCCATCATTCCCACTGTACTTAATGACACATATCTGACCTGCACCCCCTCCCCTTTATTAACCCTGCACATTACTGTTATCTCCATACTGACTCGCACTTACTGTACAGTATTTTACTACTCATCTGATAGTTTTTATCTGTTTTTATCAAATTTTATCCAAATTTTATTGCTTCTTATTCTGCTGATGTGACCTGTGTGATGCCAAATAAATTTTTGTTGTATCCTATGTAGAATAACACAGAGCCAGCTCACCCATTAGGCAATATAGGCAAATGCTATGGGTGCCATGGCCACCTAGAGCGCCACAAAATGGGGGGAAAAAAATTACATTCAGTATAATTATATTAGAACTAGTTATTACTATTAACTCTTACAATGGAAAGCAATGCCTGATTAATATTACTACAAATGATAATGCCAAATAAGTCCCCCCTCCATGTTCTCTAACTGATCAAGTATGAAGGGAGTTTGTTCACAGAGGTCCATTTCAAGTTGAAAACAGCTTCACATTTCTAAAACAGACAGATGAGGTGTCAACATGAATATTTTTGTGGTAATATTATTATGGTAAGGAAATTTATATTCAGTTTTAGATTTTTTGGTATTTATTTGTAATTTATTACGCATGTATTGGGTGACATGATATCTTATAAATTAAAGACAATGGTAAAAAAAAATGCTATTTGATTTCTTTTTTAAGTGTACGTAAATCGCTGATGGGGGGGACACCATAAAAAATCTCACCTAGGGTGCCACATTGGCTCTGCAATGACAAATAAAGCTTCTTATCTTCTTGCTTATACTTCTATTGTGAACATGTGCTCCCATGTCCTATAATACTGACATATGTACACATTAATGCAGTTGCAATTCTGGATCGACCAATGTCTGACTGGTAGAATTTTACTTGACATTTATTATTGTTTTGACTCCATTGGAACCTTGGTGAATGTGTTTGCATCCTCATATGTGTTGAGCTGGTACTGTTGGGGGGGAAAGGGGCCTAATTTATCATTGTGTGAAAATATATGTTTTAGAAATTATGGTTTTGATAATAACATTTTAGAGATCATAGTCTCATGTCTGCTTGTGGATGTTAATGGCTTACATGTGTGACAAATAGCTCAGTTGTGGTTAAGAATTAATTTTGTTCTGCAAATGTCTCAAGATGTTTATCGTCACTTTATTAAGTCCAGCTTGTCAGCACAATTTATCTACATTACTCATTGTCAAATATTCTGCTAATTTAAGTTATTTTATTTATGTGAGGGTGCTCATATCAAACAAAACCAGACTTTAGCGAGAAGATGAAACCACTTGGCTGCTTTTAACATTGTCTACAGCTGTAGTTTGCACTGTAGCTGCAGTTTTCACTAAAACAGGGTACACACTTAAAGATAATCAAGCTGTTTTTGTTCCGATTTTCCTCATTCCCAACTAAAGATGGGAAATGCTAGATTATTTTATGTCTTATAAGATTATCCTATAAGATGATCCTGTGGTCTGAGGTGTGTTAAGAGTGCATTTGTCCCAATAAGCAGCTCCTAAACGAGTCGACAATCGTAAAGATTAAACTTGTCCAATATTTATATCCAAAAATCTTCACGTGTGAGGGGACAGCTGACGACCTCTGAGTCATGACTCCATGAATTGTGACAATGAATGGAATGTAGCCTATCAAGAAGTTTTAAGTTACATAAACATAAAGTTTGGTGAACCTCAGAAATGGAGGATCAGTTCATGGAACCGTAAGAAGCCTGAGAATGTCTATTCACTGTCTCTGCCAGGTTGTGCCACAACCAAAACGACAAGAACAAGAGTTGCCAAGAAATTGTGTTGTGTTTTCTGGTTGTTGCTATGCTTCTTCCTTTTCGTCTCTGTTACATCACGTTTGATCACGCAAGATTCGTGGCTTGGAGGACTAGATTCTAATTCAGTGTGGGACAGAATTATGATGTATGTGGTGTGTTGTGTTGAGATATCGGAGCACACTGTCAACGGACAATGTGATGCAGCCTCGCTAGGACAATTTTTAGTTTAGTTTAGTTTTATTTCATTTCAAGCTCATGCACTCCATGTAAAGTGGCAATTTCATATACATATACAATAATCAATACTGTTCATATTCATCTCATACATGTGTACAAAGACATACATGAAAAGATTGTGCACATACAAAAGAACAAGAGTAGACTTATAGAACATAAATGTCAAACTGTACATATTGAATTATACAGGAAGATTGTTTATGTAGAAATACAGAGACTGTACATGCAGAAAATACATGTGTGTACATAAATGTGGCAATTATATTGACAAACATTGTGTGTACACAGTATGTATAACATATCATTCTACATCATGAGTCCTCACTAGTAAATCACCCCCGAAGAACAAAAGCCCAAAAAGGAGTAGGAAGAAGCAGAGTTTATGTACACCCACCCCCAGGTTCCCCACTTAACAAGCGTGGTTGCGCTTTAGTTACAAACTTTCTGGGGTTTTTTTTCTTTCCAATCACTGTTGTATGAGTCAAATGGTGTAAAAGCACAGAGACTTGACTTTACCTTAAAAGAGTATCTTTCTAGTGATCAGAAGTGATTTTGAGAGTCAATTTATATGCCTGCACGTGGTATCTTTCATAGCAGAGACGTGTGGACAGGAACCCCCTGGCCATTCAGGTGGACGGTCACCGGTTGTTGGTGCAAGGACTGGAGAGCTGAGGCTCTGTTTGCAGCCGCCAGCACCACTTAAGTTAGTATTGCTGCTCTTATCCATCTCCACCCTCTGTCTAAACATGATCACCTCTGGGTCCAAAAAAATACAAGATGCTAAAAGCCAAAATGTCAAATTCAAGGCTTCAGAGGAGTTGTCCACAAACCAGTGTGTGATGTCATGATGACTACGCCTACTTCATTTATACAGTCTATGGTTTACACACAACAACTTGTCAGGGTGAGGGAGAAGTCATGGTTTGAGGTAAACTAACTATGGTTAGGGATTGATGGTGAAGATGGTTGTAAGAACCCAAGGATGACTGTCAGCAGCATTTTTGTACCAAACAGTAGTTATGTGTCTCAAAGTCTGACATTTTCTTGACCTGTCCAACCACTGGCCTTTTCCCTGTGTCAGCATCTTGGTTCTTCAACCTTAACACAAATCCTATATAAAATCCTCTAATTACTTTGACAGAAATATGTGTATTGCTCTTGGGTCTTTCCTGAAACAGATATTTCTTTTCTTTTTTAAGCACTTGTTTATAAAACCATTACAGCTACACTAAGAGGGGATCCTGTTTCTATAATGATCCTATGGTACATTATACTTTCCATCTAATGAATTGGAACCAATTCAAGAAAAGGGTGTGATACCTGATTTCCGACACACCCAGGTTGTATAACAGAATAGAACAGAGACTGAGGGAAAGGTCTGTTTGATATTAAGTGAAAAGCCAGCAGCAGGAAATGGTCCAGGGTGTCACCGAGGGGCCGTGGCGTCTGTCTAGTGGGTAGTGGACCGACCATCTTCTGTACTGAGATAATGCTCCACTGTTCACCCACTCCTCATCTTTCTATTGCTCAACAGAGTTGACAAAGATTAAATGAGTGGAGGAGGACTGCAAAAGTCACAGGGAGAGAGGTGAGATTACATAAACATTTCAGCACCTTGGCAACTTGACGTGGCTCTTCCTGCCTCCTCACGTACAGAGCTTCTCTTCTTTCTTAGATTCTTTCTTCTCAAATCTTGACACTGACCTGCCAAAAACCATGAGGATCCAAGAACATTTGCTGAACCTTGTCACCTTTCACCAGCACAACTTGGGCAGATGATGAGATTTCAAGTTAGATGCTGTTCAATTACATTAAAGAGCGAAGTCTGGGATTCCAGCTTTCAGCCGGGATTTCATAGAGATATTTATAAACCCCAAAGGAGAAATCTATATTCATTCTCTCAACTTTTATTTAATTTTCTCAGAATATACCGAGAAAGAGGCTCCATTTACAGTAGCTGAGCAACACTTGTACACACAGTGGAAAGAAAAGGCAATTTAGTAAATAATAAAACCTTAAAAATAACAGGAGGGGAATTTAGAGAAATAATCAAAGCCGTAAGAAAAACTGAACTAATAAAATTGAGACCAGGAGGGAAAACAGCTAGAAGTAATACATGAGGCATTATTTACAGATTGTTAGTCTGAGTGTCTGCAGCCTGTGAGCCATCAAAATGTTCCGTATCAATCTTTAACAGTTTGGTTTCAGTCTGACTGAGACCAAACACTCCGGTTAAATGTGGTGAAACATAAATGCAACTTGAAAACATTAGTGTATATGTTGATCCTATAAAGTGCTGGAATTTCATTTAAACAATGTGTGTATTGCTGAAGCTGCACACATCTGAACAGCATTACAAAGACTATGCATGAGGCCGCAAATGAAATGGCTCTCTTTCAAGCCAGTCTTTCTTTGCATATTTAAGAATAGCTCTTTGTGTGCATTCAACTAGGCATTACATGAACGTGTGTTACAATACACTTTTGTGCGCATGGAAACTATGTGGCTGACCAACTTCCTCTGACAGCCCTCAAGTGCTGGATGTGGAGGATATAACTGTAAAGCCCCACAATAAGCTTGGATTAGCCCCCAAACAACAGGTTTATTAACAGCCAGTCAGTCACATTAATTCACTGTCAGTCTGCCCAGAGCACAGCAGTGACATCCAGCAGAGAAGAACGGTCATTCTGAGATAATGAATCATTATTTCCACTTCTGTCCACCTCTGCCAGCAGCGCCACTCCTAGAAACACCAAAAATCCCCATGTGTTTACACATGAGGCATAATGATGGGCTTTCTTTTACAGGCAACTGTAAAGTATATACCCCAAAATAAGAATGAACAATGTTGCACTGTGTTTATGGTTTCCTTCATAAAATTTCTGAAACTTTATGCATTACCCAGGGTATTTTGAGACTGAGGAAAACATTACAGTTCTTATAATTCTATCTCAGACACAGATGCATACCAGAAAAATACATTTTAAAGTAACTATTATATTAAAATTAAGTGGAAAGACTGTCCTATGAGTATCATGTGATGGCCCTGAGTGATGCATGACACATCCTTGTTAAGTATGTATGATTATTTATTTGTTCTATTCCTTTTGTCTCTCTTCTCCTCTCTCTTCTCTTTTCATATTTTATTCTTTTATTTTCAGAATGTGAGGCCCTTTTTATAAATTCAGCTGTAACTGTTCAGCCTGAGCATTTTTATTATGAATATATTGTAATGGATTTCTCCTGTGTATTGGTACTTTAATCCATGAGATGTTTTATTATGTTGGTTGTTGGTCCAGGACAACAGATGGAAATTAGCTCCTCTGATAAATCTGGTGCATGCATCTTGGTCTTTGTAACTAATGCCAATACACACTGCCCTGTAACTAAATAAATAAATATAAATACAAATCAGCATTGCAGCATTAAGTCACCATTGCTGCTCATTTCCTTGAGCAGCAATGACGACTTAATACCATTCAGAATTTCCATTGCAACTTTGTCACTTTCATTTGACACGTGAAAGTTTCCACCCCATAGCTCTTCTGGATGTGAAATAAATGACAGTTGCCAAGACTGCAGAACATTACAGCTGTATTTTTTTTTTTTTCAACAAAGCAGTGAATATTGTGGGGCACGACCACAGCCACTAACACTTACACAGTATCAAATTTGAGGCTGACACTAAAAACAGCAAGGGTAGTGATTATGGTATGATAAAGGCATCAGTTCCACAGCAAGCTGGAGCCAGTTTGCTTGTCTGTCTTGCACAGAGGCTGCACACATAAAGACACGGTGCAACAGTGAACACACAGAGGCCGAGATACAGAGGAAACCAGAGAGCAGCTGCTGACTGTCACAATGACAGTGTCTTTGTTTGGCCACATTCAGAATATTCTGCCTCTTTAGCCTCAGTCGACCAGATGTTACCCAGCTGCCACCCTGGACCTGGCGATGCATCAAATCGGCCTGTTTTTGGCTCCAGAAATGCAAAATAACCCACTGTAGAAACACACTGCATGGCAACACATACTACATATTGCAGTAGTAGAGAGAACAAACAAACAATGTAGCGAAAAACAAAAAGGGAAAGGGCAGGAAGTGAAATACCAGTGGTACCAGTGTTGACCCCTGGGGTATCCCGCATTAGTCTATTAACCAAATATTCATCTTAAAAAAAACATTGTCTCAATTTTGACTTAATAGCTGCAAAAAGTAAAGCTAGCTGTTGATGAACAAAGTTAAAACTGAAAAATGGATGATGCAATATGTTTTAATCTTAAAAAGACAATGAAAGTTTATTAATATTAAACCCTAGAAAACATTCAAACTAAAAAAAAAAAAATTGTGCTTAGAAATAATTAACATATTTATAATGCTATTAGTAACACTTACTAATGCATAGGCATGTTAATAAGCTTTTATAAATATAATATTATCTGTTAACTCAAGGTGGAAAAACTTGTGATATTCTGATTATGTTCATGTAGGTCATTTCAGTGTAAAATTTCAGCTGTAAACTAAGTGACATAAACACATCTCATGACTAAAAAAAGGAAGCAAATGGAGGAAAAAACAATCTATATTACCTCCTTTCTTTATAATAACATTATTACAGACAGCCATCATTTTTTCTCCTTTTTATCTTCACAAACAAGTTAAAAAAATGAATATATACTCAAATATAGTAATTTTAACGTAATCATTATGTATTACTTAACGCATAAAGACCCAAACATACTTCAGCGTCCAAAACCATCTACTGATCTAAAATGTTCAGTACGTGTTGATCCGCTAATTTTATCAATACATGTAAACATTTGGTGTAAAATGCAGTTTGTCATATTTTCATGGTCATCAGATATGACTTATTTGAACATTCAGAGGCTCTGCAGTTACTATGGAAACGCTGTCATGTTCTACAGCATTGATTCACCAGTAAAAGCCATGGAGTTGGATCAATGACAGTGGATGGACACGCTGGGTTTATGTTCATTTAAAGATGTATTTTGATGAAAATGTCAGTTTTTATCCAGTTTTCTCTGTTTTTGATACAATAACCCTCAACTTTAATATGAGGTTTTATAAACATAAAACATAATCAGTACATTAAATATTGGAAAATAGCAGACTTTTAATAGAAAAATGCAAAATACAGAGGATTATTTTATAATAAGTGGTGTGAAATCACGTAAGAAATGTTAAATACAGAGAAAAATATCTTTTGGGAGCTACCAAAAAAGTAGCACTGTGTCTTTATGGGTTAAATATTACTTTGGTCATGAAACATATCTGAGGGTCGTTTGAGGTCATTCTCCAGAAGGTTCCACAGTTTCATGGTGATGCTTTTTAAATATACAATGTGCATATAGTGAATATATAAATAACAGCCATTGCTTCTCCTCTTGATACAATTTCTCTCTGACAATTTTTTGAGACATAACAACAATTTCACAGCTTTCCACACACTGTTGCATCTTCACCCTCCCCTGATGTCAGGAACCAGGGCACTGCTGAGTGTTGGATGTGTTGCGATTCCTCCTTCAGGCCTTTATAAAAGTACCAGTTTGATCCACACATAAGCAGTTGACGACTGACAAGACTGGCGCCTTAGTAGTTAAATTATTATCATCATTATTATTCCTGATCCCTTAGAAAGAAGCAGACTGATACGAGATTAAAAAAAAAAAAGAACCAAAAGAATGTAAAATTACTCCCAGTAATATGAAAACCATTTGTCAATGTTGCAAAAAATGCTTAGAATTTCTAAATGTAAAATTGCTGTAATAGATTATCCAACACATGCTTGGGAAATGTGTAATAAATGAAGTGTAAGCACATTTATTTCCCACCTGCTTGACATATTTGCACAAATAGAGCACTATATTTTTGTTCATGTTGCTCCAATAAGCTGTTTTTACCACTGTCTTCTTTATAAATTAAATATCATACTGTTACCATATGCTTGATTTCACTAACTGGAGCAACATCAGTGTCATAGTTTTTAAGAGCTTTTAAGAGTTTGGGAAAGAAATGTCAAGTAAACATGCACAGATATTTTTCTGTCTTCCGTTTTTGTTTTGTCTTTTTTGGTCTTTGCATGATGACATCAGATGGAACAATGTCCTAATTTATCAAATGCTGTAATCAAACCATTTCATAATTTATGGGTTTATCAGAAGAACAGAGCCTAAAGGGAAAGGGTTCTTAACCCTTTAGTGGCTAAGTGAATATTTTAAGTAGTTTCTGCACACATTACAAGACAGTGACAGCAACAGCTACAATGAAGACAATGTGGTCTACAGGGTCTGTGAGGACCACCTCTGCATGAACAGTGAGTGTACCTACTTTGTTAGGTACCATGAAGTAATGGTACAAATGGAAGTAATGATGTTAAAGGGATAATGCTGATGTTGACAGGTGTCTGGATCAACACTTATGTTGGTCTCAATGTACTAAAATATATGTTCTTTTTAACCTTATGTGTTTTTCTTGTATTTTTTTTTAAATACTTTTTGTATTTTTTATTTTTTTTTGGCACTTATGAGTAACAAACCAAATATGGTAACTTCATTAAACCTTGATTTTTTTGTATTTTTTTTGTCCTAATATTCTTTCACCTTACATGTGTTTTATTGTAGGTTTTTTTTATATATATATATATTTAAGTCTTAGATTGTTTTTGTCTGCCATTTATGCATAAGGAACCAAATACGGTAACTTTATTAAACCTTAATTTTTCTAGATTTTT
>JAPTGZ010000009.1:9124165-9135207 GCA_029814645.1 Fowleria isostigma
CTAAAATTAGCATAAAAAACTCTGCCTAAAAAAAAAAAAAAAAAAAAAAAAAAAATCAAATAATAATAATAAAATAATCAGAATTTTAACAAGTCGTCCAATTGAAGGGGGTAGATGTTCGTCTTCGAGGGAAGGGGGGGGGGCAAATTTCTCTTGGGATTCAGTTGCTCTGCCACGTCTTGTGGATTCAATATCATGCAACAGTCACATTTTACACAGTTTTAACCTCACACTAGTTCCATGCTTTTCGGTCCACGTCGCGGTCTACCAATACAGCTCCGTACAACAAACATCACGTGTGGTACGATCCACTAGCTAGGATGTGAACACCGTTTTGATTGGAAGGGGGGGGGGAGGGGAATAGGAACGGATTGGAACATTTACATCAACAGTCTATCGGACTTGTCGTCACTAATCGACCTATTCTGGACTCTAGTGGGCCTCATGGAAGATAATGGTGTTTAGACACTATTTCCACAGACGAGCACTTATTAAATGTCAGGCGGTGTCGACGAAAAAACAAAAAAAAACAAACAAAAAAAAAAAAACACCCTTTTTTTTTTTCTGGTGCTAGACTACTACAATACTGCTGTATACCCATGGAATTCACATTGAGGTGGGAGAAAGCCGGCGGCTCTCGATGTGTATTAGTTCGTCTCTGCGTTGCGGTGGCTGACGGCCGACGTGGGCCGAGATACGACGTGCATGTGTGGAAACAGAACAATATGAGCGGTGCAGTCATGATGGTACAATATTTACATACTGACCAGAGAGTACAGCCTTTGTGTGTGTGTGTGTGTGTGTGTGTGTGTGTGTAAGGGGGTGGGATTTGTTGTAATGACAGGGGAAGAAAAAAAAAAAAAAATCCCTCCCGTAAAAAAACAGGCTAAAGTGAGAATATCCTTTTGTAAAAAATAGAACTATCCAAAAGTCAGTCTCGATATTAGTGTAGCTTAATTCAACCACTTTGTGGCAAGATGGCAAGAAAATTACTTAGGAACTCAAGAATGAGAACAAAGATGCTACTTTAAAAAAAAAAAAAAAAGTGGCTGAAAACAAACAGAAAATGTCAAAGTCTGTTAAATTTCTTAAAGCTGAGATCGCCTTGGGGCTCGTTTCACTGCCATTAAAGGAGCGATATTTTGCTTTTTTTTTTTTTTTTTTTTTAGAATACAATTTTGCATTTTTAAACATTTCCTTGTGGTCTATATAAACTGTAAATGCTATGTTTGGGTTTGAATTTTTTTGTTAATTCAACACAGGTCCATCTTTAAGTTCATTGTTGACTAATGACAGTAGGACAGGTGGTTTTGAGCGCTGGCCCTTTAAATACAATGAACCACTTTACACACACCCCTCTCCAGGGTGTTGACTGTGCTGTTCAGCCATCTTTGTAGTTTTCAAGATACAGTACGCTGGTCGAACGTTTTATAATTTATAGTTAATAATGGCAACAACGGCAAACTGTGTCCTTCGTCCTCATAGGTCTGAGTCAGAGTCTGACCTGGAGGAGGACAAAGAAGAAGAAGAACCGGTACGAATCACTACTTCTGATACTAACTTTACCACGGTCATTCTCAAGTCCGCGAAATAAACCTGGGAAACCCGAACAATCAAGGCTGAGAGAGGCGAGTTTAAGCATCATTTACCTTCTAATTTGCAACACAGGGTTTTTACAGCACTGTGTTGAAAAAAGTCACTCTAAATATGCTTTAGATGCTTTTAAAACATAGATGGAATTAACACGCTGTACATGCGTAATCAATAAATTAGCATCTACTGCCGCGAGTAAAAAAAATATCTAGAAATCTCTACAAATGCATTGAAATCATAATCCGACCGGCCAGTTAAGGTGTTAGCGGTCTACACATCTGTAGTAGATTGGTGTGTAGAAATATTAGATGTAAATATGCTTTACATGCGTTTCAAACCAAATTGGAAATTAGCGAACGAACTAGCGTAGCGTCTAGTGCCGCCAGTAAACATACGTGTAAAATCTCTTCAAAATCCCTGAAATCATAATCAGACCGGTTAGTTAAGGAGTTAAAGCTCTAGACATGGCTTTCCTAAATATTAGATGTAAACATGCTTTACATGTGTTTCAAACCAAATCGGAAATTAGCAAACGAACTAGCGTAGCGTCCATTGCCGCCAGTAAACATACATGTAAATTTCTTCAAAATCACTGAAATCATAATCAGACCGGTTAGTTAAGGAGTTAAAGCTCTAGACATGTCTTCCCTAGATTGGTGTGTAGAAATATTAGGTGCAAATATGCTTTAGTTGTGTTTAAAACCAACCAGGAATTAGCCGTATGGACTACAACGCTGCTACTTACAGTATGTCGTACTCGGAGAAATATTCGTCGGAAGTCTTGATCTTGTTTGTGCAAAGGTAGCTACGTAACTACTTAAAAAAAAACTCAACAAACTAAGTAGAAATTACTTAGAAATCCACTTGATTTCTGCCAAAAATGAATATGAAGATAGATCTGCAGCACCTGGAGGGTTCAACCTCAAACTTGATCAACTATTAGGGTCCAAATAAATGAACCAAAGACTAATAAAAGTGGGTTCGGCAAAATATCACCCCTTTAAATGAAACCGATTGTGATTCAAGCCCCAGTGGTTTAGGGGGAGAAATAAAAGTCTACACAAGTGAATAAATAAATCGACATGAAATTACAAGAAGCAGACATTTGACAATACTTCAGAGCCTATGTTCATGCAATCAGTTTGAATATAAATAGGAAGTCTAGTTCGCCTAAAGCTAGTACCAATATGTGAAGGCAAGTTGCAGTACACAGATGCCTAACAGTCACTGGTTAATAGCTTTGCCATGGTTTGAAGAAACACTTTGATGAAGAAGAAGAAGAAGAAGAAAAACAAAAGGACAGCCAAGAAGACCCTGCAACTAAACTCAACTCTGAAGAATCTGTATTTTCATTACAGTATCGATTACCAGTCGTATGGTACGTTTTGAGAGAGGGCTTGAGAATGGTGATGGATAAGGTATTGTTGCGATTCGTGAGTAGCTAAAACATTCAGTCAAGCCCTATTTTAGAGAGAAAAAAAACAAAAAAAACCAAAAAACAAGCCTGCTCTGGTTTTCACAGTGACAGCCACTGAGGCAGGCCAGATAACAGAACACAAAAGATCAGAGGATAGCTTAAAGGCTCGGCGTCTGTCAGAGGTTAATAGCGTTGACAGTTTTACGCGGACCCTTTGATTTCGCCTGGCCTCAGACGCCCCTGTACGCTCTCACAGATACTGCAGACGTGTATCAAAGAATGACAGTTCACATTCATACTCAAACGAACACTTGTCCCATGGTCGGTCTTGACACGGAGAGAAAACAGGGGAAGTTGGAATACCTGGAAGCCGATCAATTCTGAATGAGGCTGCGGGTACCGATTCCTTGGCTGAGAGATTTTTTTTTTTTTTTTTTTTTTTAAGACATGATTTTTGGCAATAGAAACGTGACAGTGTCTGATCTTTGCTAAAACGACACTGAGGAAGCGTTACCATCAGTATGCCTTGGCAGGGACGATCCGACAGTGTTTCCCATTCAGTTCTTGGCATTGTGATTTCCAGGTACCTCACGCTAGCTGCCTAGATGCTAATAACAAATTTCCACAGGGATGAGCTAAAGCAGGAGACGATGCTTTTCGTCGATATCAAAGGATGCTTGTACACAGGCTTTGATATACGTTATCTTCAATGCCAAAGGCAGGGATAAAAATGCTACTTATTCAGGTAAATATGATAAAAGCTTATTCAGATTTTTTGAAAACCACTGGAAAAAAAAAAAAAAAAAGGTTTCAATCTATTATCACTCGGACAGAAAACATTAATGCTTTATGTCACTGGTGGCATCTATTGTTACAATCCCTTGTCTCAAAACAGTGAGCATGGTTTACCGACAGAAAAGAGAGACAGAGAGGTAGATTGATTTGAAGTCAGAGTTACAGACAGGACCAGTCTGATGCGGAGGAGGGGACAGTGGAAGAGGAAGGAGTGACAGGAGAGTGGAATGGAGGTATTGAGAAGTGACATCTGTGATCACGTGATCTGACTTGAGGCAACACCATTAGCCACTAGGAAGAGAAGGGGTTGCTACATGGTTCTGGTCCTGTATTGCTCAGGGGATCCAGAGTTGATGGGGGGGGGGTTACGGTGGAGGGAGGGGTTAATAGTCTTTTGAACACTGCAGGCGAAGCCGCATGTCGACTCCACCCCTACCCAACCCCGCCCCGTGGGTGACTGTGCCTTCAGGTCGGGTGCACAGTGACGTTTGACTGTGGGGGTCCTGAGGGCAGGGAGCCTTTGGTTCGATCCGTCTCCGGTCCTTTTCCAGGTTTCACTGGAACATCCCAGACGTGGGGAGTCAAGTTCTGGGCTGGCAGTTTATTCCGGTCACCCTCCTCTTGCTTGTTTCAGCTTAGCTCACCCACATGTGACCGGGACCCTTAGCGCCCTGCTTTGAGCTGGGCTCCCCCCCCCCATATGTGAGTTCAGTTTTGGGGCTGGTCCTCCTCGGTCCCCTCTGGACTCCGCAGGTCTTTGTGTCCTGGGGAACCCACAGGGGCTGAGACGGGCGACTATTTCCGAAGGAAGCGTTGTGCCAGGATGGCGGCATCTAGCGGGCTTACAGGCTGGGCGTCGTGACCGAGGCGCCGTACAGGTGGGATGCTGCCAAACTGGCGCTTGGTGAGAAAACTCTTGGCCTCATGAATAGTGTTCTTCTCTTCAGCCAGCAGCAGCTGCTGCCGCATGTAGTTCTCAAATTCATACTGTGAAGACTCTTCTATCACCTTGGCCTGCAGAGAGAAAATATATTCAGTTCAGTGTGCCAGGACCGAATCTGCACTGAATAAAACAGAGTTAAGCCCAGATCAGACCCAATATTCACACAAAAAAAACCCAGAAACACTTCAGAATCCTGCAGCTGCACCGTCTCGGCCAGCTGAAGGCATCGCCTACAACCGAGGCTGTCACCAGTGGCTGCTTTTAGAGTGGAGAGTTATACAGTGGCTGTTTTTCTTAGTATTTATGGGCTGTAGATCAGCTGTCACCAACAAGAGCAGCGTTATTATGTACTGTTCTGTCTATAGTTAGTGTTTTCTCTGCATCGGTGACAACTCCTCAAAATGACACAACTACTGCGGGAATAAGTAGGAGACATTCCAGACCCTGTTTTTAACATTTTAGCTGCTTCACCACAGCTAGAAATACGACTGAAGCTAGTACAAAAAGGCTGGACATTAGAATGGCAGCACAGAGAGGCTACTACAGAAATGACCGAGCGTCTCATCTAGTTGCACTGGTGTCAACTGGCAGGTTTTCAGAACGGCGCAGACTGGCACATCACAAATAATTTACAAGTTTCAAGTCATCCCTTTGTGAGGCTTTAGTCTGGACTACTGTAAAACCTAAACTGTGCTTTCATCCCCCTCACTAAATAAACAGTTAACACACTGCAGAAGACCCAGCCAGCTGACAGCTACACTTAGTGGTGACTTGGTGGTGACTGATGTCAGTTTATTTATCTCAAGAAATTGCAATACAGTACATATACTGCCAGCTTTTAGACCACAAATACAGAATCAAATGTATTTATATCTGACAGATCTTACCTCTTGCAGATGTTCAGGGTGATTGACCTGGTCGTCAATGTCTGGCACCACCTGCAGAGGTCCGCTCAGCGACGACACAGACTGCCTGTAATTTCACAAAACACAGAAGAGACGAGCACAAATGATTATTAGCCTGACGGTTTCCAATGAAATCACTGCATAACTGGGTTATTTAAATAATTGATTGATTGATTAGTTTATTTTGAGCTTGTGCACTCTATGTACAATGTTGTTTCAATTCACAATAACAGAATTAACATAAAAATCCACATATTATATACATACATATCATTATGTGTACATAAATATACATAAAATTATACAATAACTCACTATTAATATACACCCCTAGTGGTTCAAAAGCGAGTGAGAAGAAGTAAAACTCAATTACTCCCACCCCCGGTTCACTACTTAAACTTATATGGTTCCAATTATATCAGCGAAATATGTTTTTCAACATTCATTAGTACATCAAGCTAACTTTAACACACATACACAACAAAAATGTACCTAATAAAGACAAAATGCCAATAAAACACAACAGATTGTAGACACCAAGATGAAATAATATACACATCATTAGGTGAACACAATATACACAAACATATACAATAATCACTTTGATATACAACTCTAGTAGCCCGAAAGGGAGTGAGAAGTAGTGAAACTTATTTACTCCCACCCCCATTTACACCAGAGGATCCCAAACCTTTCACTGCCAACGCACCCAAACAGCATTAGCTTCTGCCTGGACCCCTCCCTTTGCAAACCCATCGACAATACTACAAATATGTCAAGAAACACAGAGTTTTAGAATGTTTTCTTACTTTTATTCACTATACAATAATTATAACATTTATCTAGCATGAGAATATTATTAAATAACATGTTTCCAAACTGTATATTCATAATAATCCTTGATAATTAGAAACCTTTGTTATGTTCTTTTGTTTTGCTTTTTTTTTTTTCTCATCTTTTCTCCAGTTTTCTGAGCCCCACCCCCACTTTGTATGATGTACAGCATGTGAAATAGGTAAGGCGATTGCAGATAGAAAGGATGAGTGTGTTGACTGAAATAGCCCCCCACAGGCATGATTACCCCAGCAGAGTACAACCTGTGACACTAATAGACTCAACACATGTGATGTAATGGTTGAAAAATCCAGCAGGGGGCGGACTTACCAAGAGGCAATGATGGCACTGAGGGACTCCAGCACCTCTCCTGCAGTGAGCCTGTGTTGAGGGTCCAGCACCAGCAGCTTACGAATCAGGCACACCGTGTTCTCCGACACTCGGCCGTCCCTGTGAACAGGTGAAGGCAACGGGGGGTGGGGGGGGTGATTAGAGAAACACGGCCTCGGACAACCGCCCCTGCTCTGTTCAAAATGTGACTGAGTGACTCAAAGTGTTGTTGAATTTTAGAGCTTTGGTTCGTCATGGCTTCGAGGACAGGCACTCACTCTGGGATGGAGTACTCGGCAGCCTTGATCTTCCGGAAGAGTTCTTGAGGTATGCTGTCGTAAAAGGGGAACTGGCCGTACAGCATGGTGAACAGGACCACGCCGAGAGCCCACATGTCACTGGGTTTACCGCGGTACGGCCGCCCTGGAGACGAGGGCGAGAGGGTCGGTGATGAGATCAAAACAAACAAAAAAAGAGACAGAAGAAAGAAAATTTACTTGATGTTTGTTTAGTGCAATGATGATTTTTGCCCTGCGTGACTCAGGGGTGATCAACCCGGGTTTGATTCCTGTCAATCCACTCCACGACTAATGATTAACAAGGTGAACAAACACGAGAAATGAATAAATACAGTTGCGGGAAAAATGATTAGACAATCAAAAATCATCAAAAACAATGGTTATGCAATCAAGAACAACTGTGTGTATCATGTGACTAAAACAGACAGAAAATAAACATGGAATGTCTATAAGCACTGTTTTTGGCAGTACAATGTCATAGATATTGATGTAAGAATTTATGAAAAATACCATTGAAAGCAGATAAATATCAGCTCTTAAATTAAACTTTTAGGACCTATTTTTGTTATTATTATATTTGTCCAAACACATTTACATGTAGTTGTACCAGGTATTAAAATGAACAAGAACGTGGAGAAATTTTTATTTTTTCCATGACTGTATGTAAAGGTGATGAACAGTTTTCCCCACACCTACCTGAGTCCTAACCATGCAAATGTAACTGTAAATTTTATACACATATATATATATATATACATATATATGTATACACATATTAAACAGGGATAAATGAGGAGAGACTTGTTCATGTCTTCCATTTCTGTCTGCACTTTACGTTAGTTATGTGATTTTGGTTATTATCAAGAAAACCATGGAAAATGGATCGATACCAGCTCTGAAATTAAACTATTATGAGCCATTTTTGTTGTTATTATTATATTTGTCCAAATAAATGAAGAGCTCTATTCCAAAACGCTATAGATCTGTTTCACTACTTTTCAGGAAAATGACATTTTTACCTAGACCCACAAATTTTATTAATATTCAATTTATCCTGTTAAAATGGTTTTTCGGCTCAGTCTTAACAAATTGAACAATGATTTTTAAATCAAACATTATTGTTGATTAAAAATTCAAAGTTCATTTAATTTTTTTTTCAAAACACTATAAATCCATGTATAAAAAAAAATAAAGTGATAGTTTCTAGCTTAAAACAAAAAACAAGAGAACATGCAACAGATGACATTAGGGACTCAGATAAAATATAATAAATAGTAACATAAACTAAATGGTAAAATAAAATATTTTCAATTTCCTGTTTCAATATAGTCCACCACAAAACAAAAAACTAAAAATAACACACATAATACCACTAATTAAATCAACAATGTCAACAATATTAACAATACATTTGAATCATCTAGTCATTCAGGTTGATACTCATTCAGTCCTGAACCCGTAAAAAGTAATGATAGTAATGATAACACTCACCAAATTCTGATTGGTGCAGAGGATATATTACATTTAGACTAAATAGAGATTCAGCGCTTAAAGCATTTTGGGAAAAAAAAACTGCATGTCAGTATATTTTAAACAAAAATAATAGTGATTTGGCATGAAACATCGACGGAGCCGAGAATAGGTTCAGCACACTGCAAAACCGAATATTTTTAAATTTGGCTTTTATGGCGTTTTGGAAAAGAGCTCTCCAAATGTACCTTTAGTTGTACCAGGCATTAAAATGGACAAGAAATTGAAGAAAACATAGGGTGGTGGTCTAATCATTTTTTTTTCCGTGTCTGTATCTTGACTTTTTCCTGGACTTTTCCAGTATTTAAAGCAGGAGGTCTTAATATAATTCACATTAAATCAGCTGTGGCCTGGCAGTGAAGGGTGTGAGGGTGGAGCTTCATGGCTGTGCATGACCATAGGCAGTGTTGTTAGAGTCAGGCAGGCGGCAGCAACAGCAGCAGGCAATTATGTTAAAGCTTGTGACACACACACACACACACACACACACACACACACACACACACTGAGACAGGCGGGGGATGGGATGGGAGGGGAAGGGGGTAGATGGGAGTAGTTTCCCTCCAGTGAGTCATCAGTGCGTGAGTCACCGAAGCTCTGTTTAATTGTGCGCCTGTCACGTTATGCTGATATACACGCCCGAGTTCCAGCTACAGTTTGAACACGGTTGAAGGTGAAGAATTTCTGTGCGTGATTATTTCTTTTTTTTCCCTCGTTCGCCGTCCAGACGCGACGCTGTAGTTGAACGATCACACTGGCTTTGTCTGAAGGCGGCGGAGATGCGCTGCTACTGTTAAGCGTCGCGGCGCTCGTTTGTCAAAGAAATGTTTCACACAAAGAGCTTCCTCTGTAGACACTTACAAGTACAAAAAGTGCATCATCACAGCGATTGCACAAAAAACCTATTCCTAGCCTTTGCAAATCTCAGATTGCAACATATCTTCTTTTTTGTTGCTTAATTACCGGAAAATCAAACAACACCGACTGCTAACTTTATGCACTGGTCTTTGAGACAATCCATCGGTCAAGGTCAAGTCTCTTTTATGTACAGTCGTGGAAAAAAATTATTAGACCACCCTATGTTTTCTTCAATTTCCTGTTCATTTTAATGCCTGGTACAACTAAAGGTACATTTGTTTGGACAAATATAATAGTAACAACAAAAATAGCTCATAAGAGTTTAATTCAAAAGCTGATATCTAAACATTTTTCCATGGTTTTCTTGATAATGACCAAAATAACACAAGTTCTACTGACAAAAACAGTGCTTTTAGACATTCCATGTTTTCTTTTCTGTCTGTTTTAGTCACATGATACATACATGAGTTTGGACTTGATTGCATAACCATTACTTTTGATGACTTTTGATGGTCTAAAATTGTTTGCGCCCCTGTATGTGGTGTTATAGGACATATTTCCTGTTGGTGCACTAGACAGTAAACCCTGTTTCACATCCAACAAGGAAAAGTCAAAAGCACTGACGGGCTTTTACACCAACGTTCTGTCTGAAAAGGCAAAAACACAGACAACCCTATGTTTCCAATTCAAGGAAGAAATTTGATGCGCCTTCAGACTACCTGGAAAGCGTTTTTCACGTACAGAATGTGAGCTCCTGCTTGTAACATTTGGGTTTTTCACTCACCACTTAATACGTCAGGGCTAATGTAGGCCGGACTTCCTCTCTGATCTTTCAGCAGGTCGTCTTCGCTCACCAGGTGCTTTCCTAAGCAGAAATTGGTGATGGTGATCCGATGAGTCCTGCGAGCACACACACACACAAACACCTGATGAATACCTCATTTACGTCCAATCAGCTGCAGCAAAACCTAGTCAGTGAATGCTCATTTATAATTTTACTCGATCAAAAGTTTTAATCTAACTGATGTTCACAAATGGATGTTTCGCATGTGAAACAGTGTGCACAAAATATGACATTAAAAAAAAAAAAAAAAAGAAGAACAGGCTGCGGGGAGAATTCAGTGGCATGCTTTGGTGTAACGGGTCACTGAGCATTAAAAATACAGCAGTATCTCATGACTGCCAGATGCAGAGTATACGAACAGAGTCGTGGTAGAAAAAGTCTATCATCTCAGTGCACTTGCAGTAGCCAATCACAAAACACCAGAACAAAAGATAGAAAAAGAGAATTACATTTGTTTTAAAAGGTGCATAAAGTGCAAATGTGGATGGAACACATGAACAAGTCTCAATTATCCCTGTTTAATATTTATATATATATACAGTTACATTTGCATGTTTAGGAGTCAGGTAGGTGTAGGGAAACTGTTCATCATCTTTATGCAGAAAAACTAATTAGATCACCCAATGTTTTCTTCAATTTCTTGTTCATTTTAATGCCTGGTACAACTAAAGGTACATTTGTTTGGACAAATATA
>JAPTGZ010000009.1:9784364-9796350 GCA_029814645.1 Fowleria isostigma
GCGAAATGTCCAGGGTGTACCCCGCCTTCGCCCCTAAGTAGCTGGGATAGGCTCCATGTGACCCCCGTGACCCTAATAAGAATAAAGCGGGTTCGGAAAATGAATGAATGAATGAATGAATTATGTTTTTTTTAAATTATTTTTTGTATATGTTTTATTTGTTTTTAAGTGTTTGTACAGCACTTTGGCCAACTGTGTTGTCGTTAAGACAAAACACTGCAATTAAAAACATTGATTTTTCATGCAATGGCCAATTTTGAGATTTTGGGTTTACTTCCTCAATGTGTGTTCTTTCAAGCTGCAATTTAAAAAAAAAAAAATTGAAAATATACATCAAGATGTTTATTTAATTACAGATTGTTTAGTTGTGGCAGTAAGTTTTTCCCAAATTTACCAAAGTCAGTTAAAATGCCTGTTTTTTTTCAAACCCGTACACCATTTACGATCAGAATTTCTGAAGCACATCAAGATTTTGAATTAAACACAAGTCAGTTTATCATCATTAGCACCATATCAAAGCAGCATTTCAGTTCCATAAGTGTATTACAATTTGATGATGATGATGATGATCCCATATTCTTCAAAGCTCAGCTCCACAGAATTAGCATCTTGGGGTTTATCTGTCAAAGTGGTGTAGAATGTTCTGAGCAGCCATCGAGCCCCAGATTATCATCAACTATCGAGGACACGATAAAAGCTTATGAATGGATGGGTGGAGGAATGTCACTCAAAATTAATTTCCTCCACTCACACTTTGCTTTTTTTCAAGCTAGGCTGTGTGATGAAACTTGGTGACGGATTTCATAAAGATATCTCTGAAGTGGACACTGTGTCCCAAGGGGTTTCAAACCTAACATGTTGTGGATGTTCGTGATAACACACAACCACAAGAGACACCGTCTGAACCATTTATGAACATTTTTGGGCCAAGTTGATGGGCTCTGGATTTATTCTCCATTGGGCTTGATATTCACATCTGGAGGAAAATTTGACCAGTTTAGCATAAATTATCTTCAGATTGTCAGTACACACTAAAAAAAACAACAACTGGAGCAATATATAACTATATATATGTATATATTTAGCTTTCATTCTTGATTGGGTAATGATAACATGTTTTTTCCCTGTAAACTATCATTGTAATAGCAGTGTATAGAAACCCACTGTCAACCTCTTTGGCTCAAGATCCAATTATATCAACCTGTGACTCAACTGAGCAAGGTTTAAGTGTACAGTTGTGGAAAAAATTATTAGACCATCCTATGTTTTCTTCAGTTTCTTGTTCATTTTAATGCCTGGTACAACTAAAGGTGTTTAGACAAATATAATGATAACAACAAAAATATCTCATAAGAGTTTAATTTAAAAGTTGATATCTATCTTTTTTCTATGGTTATCTTGATAATAAAATCACATATGTTTTTACATCAACATCTACCGCATTGTACTGACAAAAACAGTGCTTTTAGGAATTTCATGTTTTCTTTTCTATTTGTTTTCGTCACATGATACACACAGGAGTTAGTACTTGATTGCATAACCATTGTTTTTGATAACTTTTGATGGTATAATAATATTTTTTTCCTGACTGTATGCTCTATTAGTAACATCTATGTATTTTTAATTGACTGAATCAGGTTCTGCTTTGACATACTTTGAACCCTCATATTATCCTTGGGGTCAAATTGACCCCAATCAATGTTTGTCATTCAAAAAATAGTTCTCTTTTTTTTTTGCTTCACACTTCAGGACTTTTCTTAATTTGATGGGGAACACTGATTAAGCATAAAATTATCGGGATGATTTTTTCAATATGCTGAACACATGTGGTGTTCCTCTGGGGTCAATTTGACTCCAAGCTGTTTTATCTCCGTCTGTCTGTGTGTGACCTAACATACCCACACCTGCAGGTGCAGAGTTGATACCTTTGAGTTGATACATAATGGATGTGTGTGTGTGTGTGTTTGGGGGGGGTCACTATTCCCACCAGAACTGTGATACTTCTAGTGTGGGCATGTGGGAGACAACTTGACTTGTGAATTCCAGCCAAAATGAGGTAGCCAGTGTAGGGTTTGAGTTGATCACATCCTAGTCTTTCCAACTACACATGCCTCCCCTCTAAAATTATCATCTCAATTACCAGGTTAATAATAATAATAACAATAATAATAATAATACTACTACTACAATTAATAATAATAATAATAATAATAATAATAAACAAAGTGCTGAACAGAAAAACCTTGGTCAACAATTTTATGTAAATGATTTCCTGGAGACAAATATCCCTGTGGTCAGATGGACCTGGAGGGTAAAAGGTGTTATTAGTATTTTTTAAAAAAAGGAGATTTAAAGAGTATTATTGTTATACCTTTATGATTACTGGTGATGACTAATGATTGATGTTGTTTTATATGTATGTTCTTAGAAAATGTAATATATGGCTGTGATTTCTTTTCTTTTTTTTTTTTTTTCACCCTATCATGTTCAGAAATTTGGCCTCCAGTTTAAATGTACTGGCACCACAAGTCGCTTGACAGCTTTCATCAAAGAAGATTTTGAACTTTAGATCAATTTGCTCACTTGGTTGGATTTGGCTCTGATTTTTATTCTGTGTAACTTCTGCTGCTGCTGTCTTGGCCAAGACACTCTTGAAAAAGACATTTTTAATCTCAATGAGCTTTTTCCCGGTAAAAATAAAGATTAAATGTTAGACTACTACCCTAATATTTCCCTACTAATCATAATAACAATGACAGTATGGATGTGAACATAGTGAATTACTTGACATAACAGTATACTTTTCTTACCTGTGCTGTCATCATATACAACAGTGGCTGTTTTCCATTTGAGAAACTGCACCAGGTCCAAGATGGCATAGCTTAGTGAGGAGTAATCCGGATATAAATTGGCATAAAAGGTGTCCCTGTTGTCCATGGGGTGGTGTTTCCACCGCACCTGGATGTGCGGCACTTCCAACGCATTGCAGATCGACTGCACAGCATTTGACGATGAGCTATGTGAAGGCCCAAATATTGCAACCACACCTAAAGACAGCTGGTCACAAGCTGGATCAAAGATAGAGGAAAAACCTTTAGCTTTTACAGCGACAAATCAATAGTTTTTTTGTACAATAGACTTTAACCCATAAAGACCCGGTGCTGCTTTTGTGGCAGATTCCAAAAATATTTATCTCTATATTTAACCTTTCTAAAGTGATTTATCACCATTGATTGTAATATTAACCTCCTTTGCAATTTCTCTGTGTAAATTACATATTTTCTTAAATTTGATTTTATTGATTATATAAATGATCATTAAAGGCTAAATTAAAGTTCAAGGTCATTATATCAGAAAAAGAAAAAAAATGAATAAAAGAGACTTTTTTTAGCAAATATAATAAAATATAATATAAATATAAAAATATAATTAATTGAACATAAAAACAAATGTGTTCATCCACTGTTATTTATCAAACTCTGTGGGTTTTATTTGTGAATCAATGATTTAGAAGATGGCAGGTTCCATGGTAACTACAGAGCCTCTGAACATCCAAATGGGTCATATTTGATGAAAAAATAACAAACTGCATTTTACACCAATTATTTACAAGTATTGATAGAATTAATGGTTCGCCAGGTATGAAACTGTTTAGATCAGTAGATGGTTTTGGTTACCAGTAGCTATTTGGGTCTTTATGGGTTAAAAGGACAGAATAACAACAGTCATCAGAAGACGTTTTAATGTTCTTATTGACCTTTTCTGGCTGACCAGGATCTTCATAAATAAACACAAAACAAGTCACTCACCTTTTCTCGACGCTTCAAAACTGTCGTAGATATTAATCCTCTGTATGTCATATGTTAATGTTGTATTTGGCAACAAAGTCCTATTTCTGTTAATGTTATTGACAGCAAATTTAAAGGCAAGCTCCTCAGCGCTAACGAGTGAAACAGGTCCATCTGTTTGTTCAAAGATCCCACCTGCAAAACAAGAGAAAAGAGAAGAAAAAAAATACAGTTTGAGGTCTGAAAACAAATAAAAAAAAGAAGAAACTACACATCTTCACATAGGACTAAATGGTGGAAAATATTAAGAAGCACAGCGGTAAGGAGAGCAGCGCACATTACACAAGGTATTAAATTTACTCAGCAAACATGGAGCAACGCTGTCCATTTTCAGGGAATGCTGAAAACCCAATATCAGCTTTGAAGTCTAAAACCATAATGGATTTAGGGAGTCTGTGTGTGTTTGTCTGTCTGTCTGTTCCATCAGGGCAGCAGAATCTCAGCCTCTTGTCTCTCCATTAAGATGTCCTTTTATTTCACCGTGTTGGCAGGGCACATAACTGGACTTGGGCACTTTTTCTCTTTCTGCATAAAATTCAAAGGAAAGTATCTTTTGACTGTTTTTTTTTTTTTTTAGAAAGGGCTTGAACACTGCAGAAAATGTATGAAACATATCCATATGCACATCAAAGTCTTGCTTGAGATGGTGGTGAGTATCAGACCATCAGTTCCGTGCTACATCCTTGAGCAGACGCATCCATTACTTTTATGAATAATGTTCTTCCTCGCAATGCACTGTGCTTTTGGAATTTTTTTTTTTTTTTTTTTCCCGAGTACATCAACCTCTGTATCTAACAATAAATGAGTCTAAGTTGTCTCTAATTGGTAAAATACAAAACATTACATGAAGTGTCATATTTAAGACAACAAAGTCCTTCCGTGGTTCAGCGGCAGCCTTTAAGAAGACAGTTTCGACAGCTGCTTAAAAGATGCCTGTAGGTACATAAGCTTATAGAGGGACTGACTCTCCACCTCCACTCTCATCATATTATGCATTTCAATAACAAAGCAAAATGCCTCGGCTATCTGTCTGAAAAAGAAGAGGTTCGCTGCCATCAAAAGTTGTTTCAAAACGTCTGTACTTTAGTTTCAACTCTCTACAGTTGTTATTTCAGCTTAGGAGACAACCTTATTCTGCGCTTGACGCTCACATCTCTTAACTCTCTCTAATCAGTAATGTCTCTAATGTTATTTCTGCTGCTTATTCATGCGTGTTTAAAGTAATTATGGTAAGATGTTTGGGTCTTGTAAAGAAAATGATGTCACTGTATAACACTTTTGAATGGGTTTGTGGGGGTTGCTAAGCATGTGATGGGTTTTATGTCATTTATCATCTCTGCCACCACTTTCTGTGGTCTTTGAAACATTCTGCAGTCAGACATATGTCTCCTTCTAGTTACAATACAATACACTGGGAGAAAACAATAGATGTGCTGTAATTCAAAGAGGAGGTATGTTTGTTTTCGTCTTCTGTAAATTCTCCAATCAAACACTTGACAAGATTAGACCCATACATACCCAATCACAAAGCATATTTAGACGTAAGCCGGGGCCATGTTTGTATATATGGGCAGCATGGGGGAATATGGTGGTTCATGATTCCACCTCACAGCTTTCCCAGGTGAGTTTGCCTGTTTATCTCCAAGTAGCATGGGTTTCCTCCTCCATCAAGAACAGGTACATATACAGTGCTCAGCATAAATGAGTATACCTCCTTTGAAAAGTAAGATTTTAATCAATATCTCAATGAACATATGCACAGTTTCAAAAATTTTGGACAAAATTGAGTTTTATTGAATATTTCCTTAACTGAGACAACTATATGTTGTATAGTGTCCCATAGAAAATGTTGATTCTCAAAGAAAACTAAAGGTTCTGTGACAAATCTGTTGTACTCATTTATACTGAGCACTATAGGTTCATATAGCTATCCTATCAGTGCTTAAACCAAGGTAAACGCCTAAAACATGCAGGACACTGTCCTCAAAGACTTGAGCTCGACACCTGTTGATCTACATGGATGAGGAGTTGTTCTCATCAAAATAGGCTGGTTTGGTGAATGGTTGGAATAAATACGTGGCAGGAATCTACTCTATGGAGCTGAATTTACCCACCACTAGGCACCTGTAATGATCTAGATTAGTTCCAGAGCAACCTATACCTTATGTGCTAATGCTAATGCTAGGTGAATGGCCAGGTCATCATTAAAAATGAGAATTAGTTCTCAATTGACTTACCTGGATAAATAAAAGGTGCTGTGTGGATCAGAATTGGTCAAATGCACAGGCTGAATTTCTCTACAGGCATAATAAAGTGGGTTTAACCTTTAACCTTGACTTTGATTTAATGCATATCATTAGCTTCATAATATAATTGCCTGTCATACTTTTGACCAAACTGTGATATCTGCATAAAATGAAGCAGCAGTTTTGGGAAAGTAAAGTTATACTGATATTACAAGTTGATCATAAATATGACTTAGAAAATTGTGCTATGAGGCTAATGACACAGTAAATACTATACTCAACTATATCATATAATATAGTATCATATTGTATTTGTATTGTATTGTATTGTATCATATCATATCGTATAGACCAGTGTTCCTGAAATCCGGTCCTCAAATCCTGTATACTGCATGTTTTAGATATTTCCCTCTTCCACACACCTGGTTCAATTAATAATCAGCTCATCATCCAGCTCTGCAGAAGCCTGATAACAATCTAATACTTCCAGCTGTGCTAGAAGAGGTATTTTTTGTATTCTGTGGGATATGTTACATATACATATCTAGACAATACTACATACAAACTATGCTATTGTCTATATGTAAGCTATACTATTATCTGTGTATATATCTGAGGAAAACCTTATGGACATGTGTCACATCTATAACTCATGCTAATGGTTCTTTTTATACACTGGTCCTTTCTGAGTAATTGGAGATTATTGCCAAAAGCCTCTTTGTACTAAACAGTCTTTAAACAGTCGTTAAAAACAAAACAAAAAACACCTGTTTTAGAAATGCAGTTCATGAATATTTCATTGAGTTACTTAACGGATTATACCTTGTATTAATGCAGAGGTGTTTTTCATTTTCTAAAGCATAAGAACATAGCAAAACCATTCCCTACATTTCCAAGGTGACCCAAATAAATCCAGTTCATGGTGGTACTGAAACAAAGGGTGGTCTTTTGTTACCTTATTTGATTTCAATGGCTTGAAGGTGATTATTTTATTTCATTTGTTTTTGTTTTTTTTTTTTATTCTGCACTCGAATGACCCTGAAGGCAAACACGTACTGCCTGCCAGCCCAGCCCTCGTTCACTAATCCTACAGACTGCCTGCTGATACCAAGCTGAGCTTGGAAATAACACCTGTGACCTGCCGATGCCCCCCAGACACACCCTCAGCTCCTGGATCACAGAATCACATACCTCTGTTGCTGTGGGCAGAGTAGCAATTCAGAAAGCCCAGCTCATCTTACTATTTATGACTCAGAGCCTCTCTGGGTTGTGAGGGGACGTGATGCATAAACTGCCCAGTGGAATGCTTCACATTAAAATAAATGAATCCTTCCATTTCATGGGGAAATCTCATTAGAGTACATTAAGTAATTGCTGGAGTATATAGTAATTTGACTGTTAAGAGGATAAAATGTGCATTGCTCAGAAGCACTTTAACAAATTTAATAAACAAGGGAAACCTGCTCCTTGGGAGGAAAATCTTGTGGATAATTTGCCTTGGCCCTTTCAAAAATCTGCCATAAGCACAATAGCAGGGCTTAATGTACAAGCGCCGCCTAAACTCCATCAAACAAGGGATAAGCACTTCTTCTTAGCATCACACAACAATTACTGTAATGATGCACAGACTGGATCCTTGTGAAATATGTTTACAAGTTATTTAAATAACTAAACCCAGTGTTCATTATTGCAGGAGATGCATCCAAATTGAGATGTATAAATTTCAGACTTGTTCTTGTGAATCTCTGTCAAAAGGCTTCAAATTAGCACGTTTCCAATAGACAACCACACAAAGGACTTTAATTAGTCTCTAAGGTCCTACCACAATATATAAATCAGCCACTAATTACAGCTGTTTTCATAATTTATCTTTTGAGGACGTGGATCAGCTGCATCCACAATCGACATGCGAATGCACAGTATGTGGAGAGGGACAATCAAAGTTCACTTCTGAAACTACAGGAAGTGAAATCAGGTCATCCAAACTTGTACAAAAAAAACCAGTTTGGACAACTACCTTTTGCAGTAGATTATTAAAAACAAGTAAAGCACTGACCACAAAAATTGGATGAGGACATGAGGGCAGTTCATCTGAGCTGCCTGGTGAATAATATGTACAAAATAAAACACCACAAAAAGTGAAGAGTAAATGAAACCATACATTAATAAAGCATTAGGTCTGCATTAAATGAAAGCGTTGGTAATGTTTGATGTGAATGAGCTTCATCTTCAATATTTTTTCAAGCCAAAGCTGTGGTTGCAGTGGGGTCTGCGAGGCCTGAGGGAACCAGCAGAGACATGCTGTGCCGAGTCAAAATCAGAGGTTTCACATTTCAGCTGTACATGCCCTTGCAAAAATCCACATTGTAGCATGAAAGCCCCACATGTTATGTACCAGCAAACAACGTGGGCATGTGCACATGTCTAAACCTACCCTGTGCTGTTATGAAGTGGCAGAGTGCCTGCAAGCCAGCTTAGCTGGTTAGAGTTGGAATCATCTGGGTACCACTGAAAAAAATATTTATTTTTAACATCTCCTACATTTAAAGAGTGTAGACTTCAAAGAGTGGGATCTGAGTGACAGAATGTCTGCCAAAACAAAGTGGCATCAAGAAAGAATGAAGCCAGGGGTTGTTTTTGCTATTTTTGTGCTTTGGTTTGATGACTTTAACCACGTTATGATAAAGTTGTAAAGTAACCTTACTGTTGTCTTTTGTCCCTCTTTCATAACAGATATTTTTCTTAAAGGGACGGGGTTTTTTTTTTTCCAAGATGCTAGGTAGTAGGATCAAATCTAATATATCTCAGTTTTATGATTTAGCATAATTTGGCCTTTCACTTTAATTTTTGATTTAGTTTTATAATTGATCATGTTATCATTGATCATTGATCATAATATTCATGTTTTTTGTAAAAAACTTATTCTTGTTCTAATTTTGATGGATGGATGTATGGATGGATGAGTAAGAAGGTATTATGTAAGTACATACATACATAGCAGGGACTGTTCAATGTCTTGCTCAAGGACACTTTGACATATCAGGGATCAACCCACCAACCTCCCTAGTAGTGGATGATTCAGTCCTAGCCATCTACAATGTCATACACACCAACATGTATGTGACACACACTACCGCATAGTTCCTACATCTTTGTAAAATGCTGGTCTAATCCGCTGAATTGATGGTTTCTCTTTCTGTCCTGCCATCCTCACAGTTCAAAGCAGTCAAGGTCATCCTCGTGTTCGGCCTTCTCGTCGCCACAGCAGAAGGCATGCTTACTATTGGTGTTTTACAACATAGGATTTGTGAATAGTAGAGGTGAGATCAATTACAGTCTGTTTCTATTTTCTTCTTCTTTGTCAGAGTATGACCTTACTAGCAGTTACAGCTAGTTTTATAGCAACTACCTTTTATTTAGCCCACTTTTTCCTTTTCAACCTGGATAGGTCTATATTTCAAGAAAAATAAACCAGATTTTTTTTTTTTTTTTCTTTTTCAATTCACAAGGCCCAAATAAGGAGTACATCCATATTTTATTTTCATTGCCCTCCATTGTATGATGCACTGAGCTTGTTAAAACAAACTCTTTGCTGGCAGACACGCCAATGCAGAGGCCCAAACAATGAAACTATCTCATTATGCTGTTGGATACATGTGTGCTCACCCACTGCATTTCTGAGTGTGACTCTTTTGTACTTTTTTTTTTTTCACAAGTGGGATTCCCAATCTTTCTGTGAATAGCTTCCTGTCTCCCTGGATGTGCAACAGCACTCAGTTTTACAATGATGGCAGCAAACAATGACCAGCACAAAGCACACACAAATTGCCATGAACAGTCGGAAATGCAGCCAATTTCAGGAAGAATATGCTGCTTCATAATTATGTGTAACAACACAACACCAGGGACCAACTGTTATACAATACTGAGACCAGTATTTAAGTTGGCCAGTACTGCATTATTGTGCCACACATACTGTAGCGGAAAGAGTGGGCCAGTAAATCTGTTACATTTAATCAATGATAAGTATCAGCGGAGGAAATTAACGTTGCTGGTTAATTAAAGGTGCCAGGAAGTATGTTGGCTCATTAGTTAGCAAAGTCACCTCACAGTAAGATAGTTCCATGTTTGATCTTAGTTAGAGTTTCTCTTCCTGTGTTTGCTCGGATCTCCTCCTGCTCTGGTTTTATAACACAGTCCAAACACTTGAAGGTCATTTGGCTTTAAAACCCAACACTTCCTTCCATGTGGGTGTTAACCTGGATGTGTGTCCAGAGATATGTTGAAAGGTCACACCATTTATAAGTAAAAAAAATAAATAAATAATAATAATAATAAAAATGAAACCATGGTAAAAATATGCTGTATGAAGTATGCATGTGCAAAAAAATCACATCTATAACATAAATAAGTGTCTCCCTTGAGGCCACTGTGACTTATGTATGGAATATTTCAGTTTTAAACCTTTTTAACCCCTGACGAGTCTGAGGTGCTCATTCTGAATTATGATTTTTTTTTTTTTTTTTTTTTTTAGAAAATTCGAAACACTCTGATCAAATAGACCTTATACTTTTCCAGGCTCAGTACATTGCACATTGCCTGAGTAATGGGGGGCAAAACACAGAAAAGTGAGTGGGACTGACTCGCTGTGAAAATAGTCGGTTTGAGCATTTTTTTTTTTAACGCTGTTTTCCTTGTCATTTTTTGTTTTTACTGTTGTTTGCAGTGTTATCATGATTTTTCCTTTTTTTTTTTTTACTGTTTTTATTGAGTTTTGACAGTGCAAGTGCATTTTTGGAGTTCAACCAGGTGCCAAAAAGCAGCTGGACTTATTTAAAAAATAGACCCCAAAAGCAAAACCTACTGGGCTGAACTTCCAGTACTTGTTCCTATTCAATATGTTCCACATTACAATTCCTATTAAACATCCTAAATATCTTATTGATGTATATTCTGAGTGTCTTATTTAGTAGAAACCTATCAAACTTCAATTCCTTTTTTTGTCTTTTTCTGCGGCCCATTTTATTGAAATAATGTGTGAGAAGTTAAAGGGTTAATGCTCAGATCTGACATTTCTTTAAGTCAGTCCAGTTCACTTTTATCATCCTTATAGGGTAATTCAGCCTCTACATTTAACCCAATTGAGAACCTGCACAAATGAGCAGTGGGCTACCGCTGAAGGGGCCCTGGGACCCACTTCAGATCTATGCCAGAGCCGTGGTCAAGGGCACTAGCAGGAGAATTAACCTAGCATATGTCTTTGGAGACTTAAGACCTGAAGAAAAATCCATACGACATGGGAAGAGCAGGAGAAACTCCATATAAAAAAGGTCCTGGACAAACTGGAATCGGAACACCTAACCTTTTCTTCTTCTTCTTAGTGCTTTGGTGGTGCAGTGGCAGCGGTTAGCACCTCCACCTCACATCAAAAAGGTTCCGGGTTTGACTCTCAGTCGGACTGGAGCCTTTTTGTGCTTGCCTTTTCTCCATTCTACGTGACTCTCCCCCCACCATTAAAAACAGGAATGTATATGTTAATTCTCCTGTCAGTGCTTTAGACCACGGAACTGATGAGGATCTGGAGTGGTCCCCGAGGACCTTCAATGGCGGCTGAATGCTCCGAATGTGTGTTATGTGTTAACGCTAATGCTAGATGTGTGGGTTACGTGTGTGCATTCAGACAATCCCTATGTGAATAATAAAGCAAGTTAACCTTAACCTTCACTAATGCCCCTCCCATATTAGTTTGGCTGTCCACATTATAAATCACATTATCTAAATATAACCAGACAAAAGTGGGAACTGATTACAATCCTGAACTGACCAGAAAACATATAGAATAGAATAGAATAGAATAGAATAGAATAGAATAGAATAGAATAGAATAGAATA
>JAPTGZ010000009.1:9813957-9825046 GCA_029814645.1 Fowleria isostigma
CTGAAGAAAGTCTTTTATTCCCTGTTTCATATCTGCATCACTCTTATGTCACCATTATATAACTGTTTGGACAGAAACTTTAATTGCTGGCTTAAGATACGGGAAAGAAAACGGCCTTAGATTATCACACATTCTGAGCCGGTCGAGGTGACTCCTTTTAGTCCAATAATAACAACAGGAAACATCTGGTCTGATTCAAAACAAGTTATCATTTCTTAGAAATAGTGTTCCCGAAAAACACGAGAATATTAACCCATGCATAGTAAGACATCTTTCTCCAATGGCATATTCGCATGGAATAACCAATGTCTAGAAGCAACTTGTTATTTTAAATTTACTGACATTATCCTCTGGGTCTGGTTTTGCATACTAATGTTCTAAAATACATGCTCCTTTAATGTGTTTTTCTTGAATTTTTTAATATGTACTTCTTGGATTTTTTTTTTTTTTTTTTGGTCACTTATGGGCAATGAACCAAATATGGTAACTCCATGTTGAACCATAGAATTTCAGATTATTTCTATGAGTGACCTCTGAAGGGTTAATAGCATATTTATTAATATTATTTCATATATTTACTTATTCAGGACGTTGACTTTAACGCACACCTTTCATTTCTGTATTTAATGCTCATAGGCCCATGACCACAATGTTTCCTGCTTTCCATCAAGAAAAGGCGCCCCCTGCTGGTTCCTCTTCGGGTGCCAAAATGTGGAAAAAAAACACACAGGTACTGAAGGTTTGCAATCTGAAGAAAGTCTCAGTTGATTCCTTGTTTCATACCAGCATCACTCTTATATCACCATTATATAACTGTCTGGACAGAAACTTTAAATGCTGGCTTAAGATACGGGAAAGAAAACGGCCTTAGATTCTCACACATTTGAGGTGACCCCTTTGAGTCCAATAATAACAACAGGAAACATCTGGTCTGATTCAAAACAAGTTATCATTTCTTAGAAACAGTGTTCCCGAAAAACACGAGAATATTAACCCACGCATAGTAAGACATCTTTCTCCAATTGCATATTCGCATGGAATAACCAATGTCCAGAAGCAACTTTACTTTAAATTTACTAACATTATCCTCTGGGTCTGGTTTCAAGGCTCACAATTATTAACAAAATATAAGTTTTTTTATTATCTCGTCTTAGTTTTATAAAAGGCTGTAAACATTGCAGACAGGCTTTATTGCATTTTCAACAGCGAGACAGAAACAGAAATACACTTCAGTATTTTGTAATAAACCAGATTAATGTCAGAATTAAAATATAACTGAAATGTGTGTTACCAAGGCGATTCAAGGCCTTGAGAGAAAACAAAAAAAAAAAGGGGGGGCTGACAGGGTCTGAAGACAAGAGTCACCCTGTTTTTCAAAGTCATTGCAGGCACGGCTAAATATAAATCTGCCCCACTTATTACTGGACGGACCACACATGCAAAGTTAATGTAGACAAATGAGGGGGGAGGTGCAGGTCGGATCATTTGGGACACCTCTGGCTAGTTTCTGGGACAGGAGGCACTCAGATGGAAATTAACTTCACGTTGCGAGAGCGTTCACATCCTCTGGAACAAGACCAATCTCAACACATCTGAATTGGAGCCCTGGGCGCTCGTTTTTACACCGCGTTCTCCAACTTTCTAGCGATACGGAGGTGGGAGATTATTCCCTCGGGGCGCGTCGAAGGCTATGAGGATTAGCAGAGAGCAAGAGAGCGGCGAGTGTGAAAGACCAGTCAGCCGAGGTACATTAACTGATACCTTCTGAACAAAATTCAACATTTAGAGGATCTAAATTTAACCCTTTAAAGACCCAAACAGCCACCACCAAAATCACCTACCGATTTAAAATATTGAATAATTCTGATCCACCAATCATAACAATACATGTAGATAATTGGTATAAAATGCAGTTTGTCGTCTTTTTATGGTCATCACATATGATCCATTTGGATGTTGAGAGGCTCCGTAGTTACCGTGGAAACAGTCATCCTCTGCAACAGTCATCTACTGATTCACCAGTAAAACCCATGAAGATTGATCAGTGACAGTGGATGGAGACACTTGATTTATGTTCAGTTATTGATAGATTTTACTTTAATAGTCATTTTTCTAATACAATAACTCTCAACTTTAATGTGAGCTTTAACGAACATCAACATGATTAAGGAATTGAATATAAGAAAATACATGATTTATGCTAAAAAATGCAAAATACAGAGGATAATGTGATAATAAATGGTGATAAATCACTTAATAATGGTTAAATACAGAGAAAAAAATAAATTGGGAACTGCCACAAAAGTCACACTTTATGAGATAAATATTAAATCATTCTGGACAATTGTGCTTTGTCGATGTTAACTAACTCCAAGTTAGTTCTAAGATGATGGTAGCTTGTACACAAAAATAATATGAAAGAAATGGACCGAGCTGTTGATTTCTTGGACTACTCTTCTTAAGCTTTGAGTTGATGATGACTTTTTGGAGCCAAAAGAGACCATACTGGGACAAAAGGTTAACTGTTTAATGCTCAACCCATAAAGACCCAAACATCCACTGGTGACCAAAACCATCCTCTGATCTAAACTGCTTAATCCCTGTTGATTCATCCATTAATTTCAATACATAAAAATAATTAGTATAAAATACAGTTTGTCATCTTTTTATGGTCATCAGATATGACCAATTTGGTGTTTAGAGGCTCTGTAAATGTGGAAATACTGTCATCTTCTACATTGATTCACCAGTAAAACCTATGAAGTCAGATCGATGACAGTGGATGGATACATTGAGTTTATGTTCAATTATTGATAAATTTGACTGTTTTTTGATATAATAACCCTTGCTTTAATGAACATCTACATGATCAGAAAATTAAATATGGAAAAATACATGATTTACTCTGAAAAATGCAAAATACAAAGAACAACATTATAATAAATGTGTAATAAATTACTTAATAAAGGTTGAATAGAGAGAAAACATCATCTGGAGACTTATATAAAAGTGTCATTGGGTCTTTATGGGTTAAACTTACTGAGTCAGTGAGAGTTGGCTCAAAAAAGCCTCGACTTCCAAGTCAATATTTGATTTTACTGGGGTCATTCCAGTGTTATTCCTCAGCTCCACCTCTTTTGTTTAAATATGGTCACTTCAGCTTCCAAAAAACCAACACGGCGACAGTCAAAATGCAAACCACTGGCATCAAAATGTAGTTTGGATGTTCATTAGTACATAGTTGTTAAAAGATGCACTCACATTTTCCCCCTGTAAATGTCTTACATGGTTTAATTTCAGTAATTGGTATACGTTTTGCTGATACAATCACTTTTTTCTTCAGTTTTTTGGTTTTTGGTATAATAATCCTCAACTTTAATCTTGAGTTTTAATGAATATTGACATAATGAGTGATTTAAATATAAGAAAATACATGGTTTTCACTTCAAAAAATGAAAAATACAGAGAATAATATAATAAATGATGAAACAATTAAGACCGATTAAATACAGTGAAGTATTTATTTTTGTAATAAACCCAAAAGTATCACTGGGTCTTTATGGGTTAACTTACCACAGCTACACTTTTTTTCCCCCTCCCCCATTTTAGTACGCCGCTGTGAAATCTACAGTATTATGTTAAAACCCACGACCACCGCTGATGCAAAACAGCACGAATTAACAATCAGCATCCAACGCTTCCTCATGACTGCAACAACATGTCTGACTGCACTGATTTGATTGACAGCTTACATAAACCCTCTCTTGTAAACACTCGCAATGAGCTGTTTAATGAGACAGAACAGGCGAAATGCTCATGGAAATTTTTACAGGTGGGTCTATATTTGATTCCCAAAGATACAAGGAGCTTTATTCCCTTTTTTTTTTTTATGATCTCTGAGTGAAACCCGAGTCCTTAAATAAACATATCAATCCACATCTTCATACATCAATCCCGAGGAGGATACGACAGAACAAAATGATAAGATAACAGGCATTGTCTTGGAAAACTGTTGCTTACCGTCGTATCATGGATGAGAGCCATTTATTTCCAGAACAAAATGTGCAGAGCTTATATTTTAGGTCTTTTTCAAACATGGCTTGACTATTGTAGGTTTATAATAAAAGCTGCCTGTTTTATCACAGAGCACAAGCATTATTTCAAAGCACTTTGCACCGTCTTTTCAAAGCCGATTAGAGCGCCGAGAAGGAGGCCAGCTCATCCTTGCAAAGGCAGGATATTTACATTTCAGTGCCATGTGCGGGGAATTTTAATTTGGCTGCTACGATTTAACACACCGGCTTCCCAGCAGTTTCACACATGAGTGCTTAATGGCTTCGTTAACATCCTGAGGGACTTTCCTCATTACCTGATCTGGTCAACTCTGACAGGTGCAACGAGTCTCATCACTGATCTTTGTTCGCCGTGCCAAGCTCCCCCTCGCACCGCCGATCTCAGAGAAATCCAAATCAAAGAAACATGTGCAAAGTCCAAAAAGCCAGAGCACAAAAGAAACGTCACTCAGCGGCACACAGGAATAACTCTAATGAGATCAGTGCCCTTGACAAAAACATATATAAATAAAAAATACAGCCGAAAGTTAAATGTCTAAATTATTCCAGTATTGCCTTTCGGAATATCTTTGGATATGGACCAAGAACACCATTAGACCATTTTAAACAAACCCATTAAGTATGTGTTTCATTACACCGGCACTGATAAAGTCAAAGCCACCGCTGTGAAAAAAAATCACCAACGTTTTTTATGTTTTTTCTATTAAATACCCCAAAACATATCAGATTGTCAGCTGGTTGTGTCCTTGAACCAGCGTTGCTATATTTCATTGTTTACAGTCTTCATTTATCTCTTCTCCATATTCTCTGCAACTCACTTTAAAGGGCATAACTCAAAATAATTTAAAACAGGGGTCACTGAAGATATCCACAACCAAAGCAAAAGCCAAGTTCTTCCTCCCAGAGCAATAATTCAGCAAATGCCCATGTCAAAGGATTGCACTCATAATGGTTATTGTCGATACATGCACAGTAACAGTATATGTAATGATAGATTACAATGCTACTTGTACACTGTCAAATCCAATAGCTGCCCTGATTTACAAATATTAGTTAACTTTACTAGGTTATCAACAACACACACTTATGAGGAGTATTTATGAAGTAACAGCAGTGGCGGTCCTTCCTACAGGCGATATAGGCGGTTGCCGAGGGCGCCAAACATGCAGCAAGGACGGCCAAATGGGTTGGACTGTAAATACATATGTGAAGTGTGATCATGCAAAGCAAAGCATGAAGTGGAAATATTTACTTGAGGTGACATTAGACCTCATTTTTGTTTATTTTGTATATTATTTTTTGATTATTTAACATGTTGTATGATCACATTTTGTATTATGTAATTTTGCACACAATATTGTATAATTTATGAATAGTTTTCTGATTTTATGTTCAGTGTGCACTTTTTTTCTCTGCTGCTGTTGTGTTTATGATATAACTATTTTACTGTTAAAAAAAAAAAGAGAGAAAAAGTTCATTTATTGTTGTTTTGCTTTGTAGCAGATGTTTATTTTATTTTGTTTGGGAGAATTCACATAAATTGCTTTTATGTTGATCTGTGTTTAAATAAATGTGCAGTTCTTCAGACATGAGGTCTTGCCTAGGGCGCCAAATGTGTAACAGTTACTTGCTTGGTGAAGAATGTAAAAAACTTAGTGTTTGTATTTATTTAGAGTTAAGCTCACTCACAAAAATAAGTACCCAACACAGTCTCACTGTCAGTGCACATTCAAAGAAGGAGTGAGAATGTGCAGTAGGTGCTTTGTCAGAATTATGTTATTCCATAACCCTAACCTTAACACGTAGAGTGTAACACCACATATGTACACCAAAATGGACAACTCCCTGTTTAGGTTTTGACTCATGATCTTTCAAAATGGCCACTTCATGAACAGGTGTTTTGACGGATTACTCCTTCAACCTCATTGGTGGAGGAGCTCAAACACACCTGTGGAGCCTGATTGGAAATTTAAAGTAAGGAACTGTGACAGAAGAGATGTATGGAACACAGGAAGAGTTTGCAGGCTAAGGAGTCTGGAAGGATCAGAGAGGCAGTGGACACACAGCTGAACTCTGACCTTTCATTGCTCAAATGGGCTGGCTCCAAGTGTGTGATATGGACCAAACACAGTATATTTCACCTGAAATGATTTAGTTAATTAAAATAATAATTCAGAGTAGTCTTGAAAAACTTGAGAGTAAAACTAAAGTTATCAAGTATACTCTTCTTCATTGTTTTGGTTGTTTAAAGTCATGTATAAGTATACTCGATGGAGAAAACACTAGTTAGTACAACTTAACTCCTTCCCCCTTGGACGCCTACTACAAACAACCCATATACTGTATACGTTATGAGCTCTACTTAAACTTCAGGAAAAAAACTGTGAAAATATATTATGATAATTTTACTTTTTATTTAATTAAAAAAAAAGTCAAAATAATAAAAAAAAAAAGATATATATATGAAAATGTATTATTATAATTTTATGGAGAAAAATAAAACAAAAAATAATAAAGAAAAAAAATTACAAATAATAAAAATATATTATTTAATCCTGTTGGTTGGCTGAGTATGGGTTGTGGTCACCCCCACCTATCCTCTATTACATCTGAAAAAACAGAACCTGTTCTAATAGTCATCAAATCCCGTCTTCATGGGTTAAAAAAAAGGGTAAAACTACCTAGTTCTCTTTACTTATGTTTTAAGTGCAACTGGTTTGCATGCTTTGTTAAGTAATGATAACTAATTGGATTTTACAGTGTATTGATGCACTTAATGCATCGTTGCACTCTGCAGTTTCCTCACCCTCCTCAGGTTCAGACTGACTTCCACATCATCGCTTGGTCCTCCATCCTCACTCCACCCTGACTGCGAATGTTTATTCAGGATCAGACTCCACTGAACGCATAAGAGCATTTAGCGTCTACATGTAGTTACTGGGAACGCATGTGCCTCAAGGTCTAGTGCAAAATAGAAACACTACAGGCCCGTAGCACATATACAGTTAAACACTATAATCTGTTGCTAAAAATTCTACTGCAATGTTCCAATATGTTGTTTAGTTCAGTTCAGTTTATTTGAAATATGCAAACAAAACAAAAGTAATCCTGCTTAGTTTGTAGAAATCAAACAAATTGCAAGAAAATGTGAAAAAAAAAAACCATATACATAAAAACAAAGTAACCTATGGCTTCATTCTCACATAGGAAAAGACGTGGGATGTAATATAACTTATTTAATCTCACCCCTTCTCCAAACAGTATATCCTTTAGCTTCCTCTCAGCATTACATATATGAAAATATATATAAATCATGTTATTATAGGTTGCAACCACAGTAGTTGAAAAAAATGATTAGACCACCCTATATTTTCTTTCAATTTTAATGCCTGGTACAACTGAAGGTACATTTGCTTGGACAAATATAATGATAACAACAAAAATAGCTCATAAGAGTTTAATTTCAGAACTGATATCTATCCATGTTCCATGGTTTTCGTGATAATAACCAAAATCACATCAATATCTATGGCATTGTACTGACAAAAACAGTACTTTTAGTCATTCCATGTTTTCTTTTCTGTCTGTTTTAGTCACGATACACACGAGTTGATTGCATAACCATTGTTTTTGATGACTTTATGCATATAATCTGTATAGTTCTCATTATTATTATCATTCTTATTCTTATTATTCTTATTATTATTATTATTATTCCTATTCTTATCATTATTATTATCATTATTATTATTTTTAGGGAGTTTTTTTTTTTGCACTATCTTTATACGTGGATGCTTTTTCATTTTTCTTGTACTTTAAAACTGCATATGACGTTCATCCCCAATTTTTCATCAAATCTGTAAAACCCCAGTGATAGCTTAAGTATGACGAATCTGTTAGTCTGTCCAAGATTAATGATGAACCTGAATCAGTCCCTTGACGATGAACAACTTCAAAGTGTACTCCACCACAAACACTCCATATGTTTTCATACCAAACAGAAACATAACCCTGACTGTCACTCTTGTTTTTTTTGTTTTAATTCTACGCAGCCGTAGAAGAAAGAATCAATGAAGCCGTTTCCATGTTTGTTGCTGCTACGGCCATACTGCAGCTCCGTGGTGTTCCTAAAAATCTCTAGTGACAGTTAGGTTTAGGTTTTGGTTTAGAACATAAACAAAAAAATGAGTGTTTGTGGTGGAGTACACTTTTGAAGTTGCCCATCATGAAGAGAGTGACTCAGGTGCATAATCATGGAAAGGCTGATGGATTCATCATAGTTAGGCTATCAGTGGGGTTTATAGGATTAACAAGGTCTAATTTAATTTAATCTAATCTATTGTAATCTAATTGAGTCTACTCTAGTCACGTCTAATCTAATCTAATCTAATCTAATCTAATCTAATCTAATCTAAACAAGCCTAATCTAATCGAGTCTAATCTAATCCAGTTAAGTCTAATCAAGTCTAATCTAATCGAGTCTAACCTAATCTGGTTGAGTCTAATCAAGTCTAATCTGATCTAATTGAGTCTAAAATAATCGAGTCTAATCTAATCCAATTGTCTACTCTAATCGAGTCTAATCTAATTTAATCTAATGTAGTCTAATCTAATTGAGTCTACTGTAATCTAATCAAGTTTAATCTAATCTAATCTAATTGAGTCTACTCTAATGTAGTCTAATCTAATTTAATGTAGTCTAATCTAATTTAATGTAGTCTAATCTAATTGAGTCTACTGTAATCTAATCAAGTTTAATCTAATCTGATCTAATTGAGTCTACTCTAATCGAGTCTAATCTAATTTAATGTAGTCTAATCTAATTGGGTCTACTATAATCTAATTGAGTTTAATATAATCTAATCCAATTGAGTTTACTCTAACCAAGTCTAATCTAATTTAATCTAATGTGGTCTAATCTAATTGAGTACTGTAATCTCATCGAGTCTAATCTAATCTAATGTAGTCTAATCTAATCAAGTCTACTCTAATCGAGTCTAATCTAATCCAGTTGAGTCTAATCTAATCTAATCTAATCTAATCTAATCTAATCTAATCTAATCTAGTCTAATCTAAACAGAACAAGTACAGAGAATGGCTACTAAATACAGATAAGAAGTGAGAAAAACAAGAGTGGATAAACTTCGTCCTGTTATATAATGCATATTCCACTTAAAGTACATTTCGACTGCTTTAACTGGATAAATTCAACATAATAATCAGGCTATTTTCAACACTTTGCTGTTGTGGATTACTCATATAAAGTGTTTCTGTCCAATTTAGTCATTGCTGATGCATGGGTGTTAATGTCTCAGCAAAAATGGAGTTTGTAGTACAAGCAGCACAAAATGTTCACAGTTTCAAGTCATGTACAGTATGGGAACGGTGCCATTGATCAGTGAGTTTTCCACAGCACGTGTTTGACAATAAAAACCTTGTTGATAAATTGGGGGTTTCTGGACTTCTGTTGACTTGAGATGGAAACATGTGGTTTGTATTAAAAGTTTGGCGTGTAAGATTTGGGCACATCTAGATATAAAAATGGAATTTATTCTTCAGATTACATTTTCATTAGTGTATAATCAAGTGAAAAGTAAGTGTGTTTTTTCTTTACTTATCTACAGATAGAGAAAATTCAATCCACACAACCTTCCATGTTTCAGTATATCTCTTGGTTATTGCCTTCACCAAAATATGCCAAACAAAACATTGGTTCTAACAGGGTTGTTTCATTTTTAGCAGCCACTGAGAGGAAGGGTGAGGTGAGGGTTTCTCATTTTCCTGCAACTACATTTGCAAGACTAACGCTTTAACAGCATAACCCAGTAAGTCTAAAAGGGCAAACACAAGGATGAAACTGGCTTTGCACTAAAACATGACCAATTCTAATGACCAAACAATGGGAATTACAAACAAATCTCTAGCTCCAATACAAATCTACCTCAAATAAAGAGTAAATAAAGGTCAGTAGTTGAGGGAACATGATGTGTGTGAATGTTGACAGAGGAGCATTTAGTTGCCAAGGAGACAGGAGACTGCTTGAATCTAAAAACAGAGATTAAAGAGAATAAATACTTAACTTACACTCTGCAAGTAAGTAAACTGGAAAGACAGCTGCAAATAACGTATAATAATGTGAAAAAAAAAATGTCTGCTGAAATGTTCACCATGTTTAAAAGACAATACATCTTGGTGTACCTAATAAAGTGGCCAGTGACTGTACATGCAGCTGGTGTAGCCCATCCGTTTTGATGGTTTGATGTTCTTCTGTGTACATAAGTTGTAATGAATGTTTGTTTTGAAGGCACTGTTGCCTTTCTATCGGTTCTGATGCATCTCCTCTGATCTCTGGCATCAACAAGGCATTTTTTCCCACCCAGAAAACCACTGCTGAATGGTTAATTTCCTCTTTTTCTGACAGGTGGTTGTGTGCAAAGATCTTACATTTAAAAGCAGTTTCTAAAAGACTCACACCAGCCCATCTGACAAACAGTCGCGTCATGTTTAAAGTCACTTCAACTTTCTTCCTTCATCTGATGCTCAGTTTGACCTCCAGAAGGTCATCTTAACAATGTCTACATGCATGGAGGTGCTGCCATGTGATTAGCAAACTAGGCAGCCATGGCTTAGGAGACATAGTGTATCATCCAATTACCAAAGGTTGGCGGTTCGCCTCCAGTGTCACTCACACTGGTGTATGGATGCATATGAATGTTTGGTGGTGGTCGGAGGGGCTGGTTGGCATGAATTGGCAGCCACGCTTCCATCAGTCGGCCCCAGGGCAGTTGTGGCAACATTTATAGTTCAACACCACCAGAGTGTGAATGTGAGAGTGAATGAATAATAATGTTCAATAATGTAAAGCACTTTGGGTGCCTTGAAAAGCACTGTAGAATTTTTAGTCATTATTATTAGTATTATTATTCTTAAGTGGCTTTGGCTGTTTTAAAGACACGTCAGCAACGAACGTTTGACAGCTCTGAGGAAGGCTGGAGTTTCAGCCGAAACCGTCAGCA
>JAPTGZ010000009.1:10220333-10236471 GCA_029814645.1 Fowleria isostigma
TGTAAACTCCACACAGAAAGGTCCCACCCATCGACTGGTGCTGGAATCGAACCCAGGACCTTCTTGCTGTGAGGCACAAGTGCTAACCACTGCACCGCCGTGCCACCCACAATACTAATAATAAAACAACTGATAATAGGCACCAAAATGAAATAATGTAAATATGTGTAGTACTGTCAATGAATAAAAAAAAATTAAAATACAGGAAAAAAACAAAACATTTAAGAAGAAGAAGAAGAAAAAAACACCCCATTACCTTCAAAGCCATTCATCTCTATATTGTTTTATGACCATTTCTTTATATTTTGATTGAAACTGCTCAATAACTCATTATTTTAATTTCATAAATGAAGGCGAGAAGCGGAGACATTTCCTTTTTGGTTGGATGCAGGATTGGTGATATTATTCTTGGATGCCCATGTTGAAACTGATTATCGTGTCATTTTTCTGTGCTGGCAGGTTGATTAGTCGTGTGAAATATTCAGGCTGTAGAAAGTGCAGCGTCTTTGCAGCAACTTGAAGTGCAATTTGAGTGTTTGGCCTGCAGTAGGGATTAGTCATCGTGATCAATTTTCAATTTCTCGTCACAAAAACATCAAGTAGTTTATCTGATTATTCTTCTGTCCTGATCTTTGCCGAAGGATTTCAGTGGGACCCAGTGAACACGGAGTAGCATTTTGTTTGAAATCCCCCATCCCTCAGGGTAGTAATTCAAGGCTTCCCAGCACCTGAAACATGCAAGTCCTTAAAGTAACTATACAGTGGGAGACTTCACAGGTGATTAATAAATAGTGTAGATGCAAGAATGCTGCAGCATACTTCAGACATAGGTCCCGTTTGGAAAATATTGTCGCTCTAAAACGCAGATATGTTGTTTTTTATTTAGAAGCACTGTTTAACTCTTGGAATAAAAGAACATACTTTGAGATGGAGTTGAGTTACAGCATATTCCTGGAAGGCTACAGGGGGAACCATATTGTATTTCTTCCTCTCTCCTCAGCCCCATTCTGTATTGACAACATAGAAATAGAGCATTACTGCATCGTCCGTGTTGATCTACTGTGCATTAAGCTCTTGGACCGGAGCGAGCGCACAAGCCGTAATTTTATTTCTAGCTTTTAGTAGAGGCAGGTCGGACAGAGAGTATCCTGAGTGTGATTTGCAACTAAACATTCATCTCAGGATAGGAGAAAAAAAAGCGCTCCAGGTTGATGTAATGATCCCGTTTCTATCTTGGTGTGTCTCTGCCCGTCGCCATGCCTCACTGTTTGTTTTTTTCTGTCGTCCTGTGCAGTCAGGGCATCTCTAGTCGTGAGGACAGGGATGACCTGGTGCGCTCCTCCAGCCACACCACATCCAACAAAGCGCAGATGCTGGCCATGCCTCAGTTCGGCCTGCGAGACAACCTTATCAGGTGTGAGCTGCTGAAGAATGAGGACCTCTACACATACCTGGAAAACTTCAGGTACGCTACTTCTTGCTACTTTTGGTGTCGGCTTTGAATGTTGTTTTCGAATAGAATGTATATGTGGTGGATTAGAGATTCATCTAGTTGCTGTTAATGCAATCAAATGTCACATGAGTATCAATAAATCAACTATAACAATAATAATGATAATAATGGATTAGATTTTTATAGTGCTTTTCAAGGCACCCAAAGCACTTCATTCACTTTCACATGCTCACTCTGGTGGTGGTAAACTACATATGAAGCCACAGCTGCCCTAACGTAATGCTTTGTTCTACAGAAGCAGTAATGTGTTGAAGTTTGTAGGCGGAACTTTTATTGTCATACTCTCTAATCCAGGGGTCTCAAACTCATTTTGGTTCAGAGGCCACATTTAGCCCAATTTGAGCTCAAGTGGGCCAGACCAGTAAAAATAATGACATGGTAACCTATAAATTATGACAACTCTAAGTTTTCTCTTTGTTTTAGTGCAAAAAAACTTGATAAAATGCTGAAAATATTTACATTTTACAAAAAAAAGATGTGAATAACCTGAAAAAATGAAATTTTATCAGAAAAAGTAGCACAATTTTGATGATATTATGCCTTCTTAAACACAATGTTACACAAACATGTGGTAACAGGCAGAATATTGTTAAAATTGCACATTTCAGGTTATTCATATTTGTTTTTATTTATGTATTTGCATTTTATTGTGAAAGGATAGTTGGTAAATGTAAATATTTTCATAATGTAATATAATTTTTTCACTTTTTTTTTTTTTACATATTTTTTTCAAGACAAAATTGTGTAGTTGTCATTATTTATAGGTTATTATGTTATTATTTGACTGTAGATCATGCTGGTTTATATGTGGAACCTGAACTAAAATGATTTTGAGAACCTTGCACTTCCATCTGTATGTTTAACAAACCCCTGATCTAGGTTGTATTAATGCAGTAAATGTCGCATTAGTATCAATAAATCAACTAATAACATAATGCTTTCTTCTATAGAAGCAGTAAAGTGCCGTAGCTCTATGTGGAGTTATGATTGTCATAGTCTGATCTAATCTAGAGGGTTACAGACCTCCCACTGTTCTATTTGTTGCAGTGATTGGGACCATTGTTTTACTTGGATTAAGATGCAGAAATCACAATATGTAACATCTACTACAACGCTGCAGTAAACCTATTTCATAGTCTCTTTATGAGTGTCTTATCAGTGCATTATAGTAACTCCATTTAAAACTGTTTGCGATAAGCATCTTAAGAGCTGCATATACAGAGTTTGTCTTGTTAAGAGAATTACAAGGCGGCCGTTTCCATCAGATTTCATGCCACCTCCAGTTCTCCTTAAAACTCTCATTGATGTCCTCATGGAAAAAAACAATTTTCTACCAATAAATATTACTTTAATCGTGGGAAAAAAAAAAAAAAGGCTTTTAAACTGTCACACTGATCCTGTCTTCCTTCCAACAAATGATACTGTCTGTAGATGTGGGAGATGACGAGGGTATCTGTAAATCCACTATCACTGTAACTTTGTCATGTCTTGGCTGATTTTATGTCTCTGATAAAGTATCATTAAAATCAGTCACCACATAGTTTTATTGCAATGGTTGTTTTTCCACATCATTCTGTTCCGAGATTTCCCGAAACATGTTCACATAAAAACAAATGTTTACTTGAACGACAAGAAGACACAGTACGTATGATAAGGATGTCATGTTTACAGCCAGGAACACCGTGATATTCACAACCCTGCCTCTGCATCTACAATGAACGCCCAAACCTTCAAATTTAGGATGCAGAATATTTCAGACCGTTCAATCATGTGGAGCGGTACTTTGTTTCCCAGTGACAAATCTAAAACACCTTGTGAACCTATATTGGAAAGACAGTATAAGCAGGAACATCGTGTGCCCACAGTGTACCTGTGAGCGTATTTTTAATCCAAGCTATGTTATGTAAAAAGAATGAGTCAACATCTGTGGGTTTGCATATCTGTGTACCTAGGTTTGTGCTAATTTAAGCCCCACTGTCTCAGCCAGTGTCTAGAAATGTGTCAGCCCAGTTGGTGTGTATGATGTAGCACCGGATCAAGAGCCTCATTTCAATTCTTCTTCAGAGGAGAAATCAGAGGCTCATCCATTTTTGAAGGCTTTCTGTTTCATCAGATGAGTTAAAAATAAGCTGTAGTAAATATAGCACCATGGTCACTTATGGCCCACACTGCCCCCTGCTGTTGAATCTGAGCACTACAGTTTACACATCCAGCAAAGACTAATATAGGAATGAAAGGGGAAAAAAATAAAAGTTTAACCCGTAAAGACCCAGCACTACTTTGGTGTCAGTTCTGAAATGAGATTTTAAATTATATTTGACCTATTTAACCCTTAAAGACCCAAACATGCACCATCTGGCAAAATCATGTACAGATAGGAACGGTTTAATCCCAGTTGATCGACTAATCCATGTAAGTAATTGGTATAAAATACAGTTACTCATCTTTTCAGGTTCATCAGATATGACCCATTTAGACGTTCAGAGGTTCCATAGTTACACCGTCATCTTCTACAAAATTGATTCACCAGTAAAACCCATGGAGTTGGATCAGTGGCAGTGGATTGACACACTGGGTTTATGTTCAGATAATGATAGAATTGCTGAAAAATTCACTTTGTCTTCAGCTTTCTCTGTTTTTGAGATAATAATACTCAACTTTACCCTAAACTTTTATAAACATATACATGATTAGTAAATTAAATGCTGGAAAATACCTGATTTTCACAGGGAACCCCCCCCCCCCACACACACACACACACACAATTTGGAAGATAATATTACAATAAATGGTGATAAACCACTTAAGGACGGTTAAATAAAGAGAAAATTTCATTTGGGAAGTGCCTCAAATGTCACGCTGGGTCCTTATGAGTTAAAAGAACCCCATTTGCGATACACACATGCATTGTGACGATTGCTTTTTACCCTAAATAGGTGTTTCAGTCACATGTATTTTGTGTAGAAAGTGCAAATGGGAATATCATGAAACTTCACATGTGGCCGTGGCTGATGCATTTTCCTTAAACTCCATTGTTGCATTCCTCTTTAAGCCCAGATTCTTTCTGTGTTGAATTTACAATATGTTGTTCCAGGTTTCCCATGGGTTCTGTGATTAAACCTCCCACACTCGAGACACAGTTTAGCCTAATTGTGAGCTCTGAATTGTCTGTAGGTGTAAGTCTGCATTAGGTTTCTCAGGGACTGACGAGTTTCCATAAAAAACACTCCTTGGTGTTTGGCTCAGAGTACACAGGGAAAGATGTTGTCCTTGCTTGATCTCTCCAGGCCGTCTACCAAAGGTCACTGATATGCACTGTGTGAATCTTCAAATACCTCATCAATAATGTTGACACACATACTGTAACGTAGTTATCCTGCTTGTAGGACATGCTCTATATCATGAACACTGTATAGAAACATGAGTTGGCAGATTGAAAGGTCACATGTGCATCATCTATCCGTCTTCAGCTCAAATTACAATGCTGAGATTGTACAGGATATTTATGCTCATGTGCGGATAAGGTAAAGTGCTGAAGGAAGCAACTACTATAGAATTTTGTATAATAAGAGCTTTTGTGTCTTTTTACTTGGTCAGTGATAGTACCAGTAGAGGAGTCTTGTAAAATGTGATGCCAATCAGCAGAAAAAAGCATTGTGATTCTGCTGGTAAGCAATTGTCTAGAGGTCACAGAGTTAGGCCAACGGATGAAGGAAAGGAGCTTTTTCAATACAGACCTGAAGGATAATTGGCAATTTGGTGGTTCTATTGTTGAGGTGCCCCATAGAATGGACAGTGATTATTGCAAACTTGGCAGCACAAAGTTGTGTTCATAAATGTGAATTAGGACACTACTATAAAAGAGCAGTCACAGAGCAACCAACCTACATACAATAAAGTTGGAGCTGTAGACAAAAGGTGTGCTGCAACGTTAGCTTTATACAAACTCAGGTCACTACGTCACTGCTCCAATCCCCTTAAGATATGAATTAGAATCCCAGAAAAACACAGGTTTTGCAAAAGACACTCACGGTCAACACCGGATACTCAAAATGATAGTGTGCTGATTGTATTCTGTTTTGTTTTCTGTGTGTATTCTTCACCTCTGTGCTTTTTTTTTTTTTTAGCTTTTTCCTCGGCACATACAATGTGAACGGACAGACACCGAAGGAAAGCCTCCATCCATGGCTGAGTTGCACTCTCAACCCTCCTGACATTTATTGTGTGGGGTAAGTCCATCCATCCTGCAAAGAATGGCATTGCAGTCTTCTGCATAGACATTTTATATGGGCACTCATCCTGTTTTATGTAGGAGAACGTTTCAGCGCTGTTGCATCCATTAATCATTCCTGTGTTCAGTTTACACTTTTTTATAATATGAAGTGCATATTTTTTATAATAGTGGTCCAAAATGGGTTTTAAACTCCAAAAAAGTTATTGTCAGCCCTCCTTCTTTCTAGTTTCCAAGAGCTTGACCTCAGCAAAGAGGCTTTCTTCTTCAGCGACACCCCCAAAGAGTTGGAATGGACAAAAGCTGTGTCCAAGGCGCTGCATCCAGATGCCAAGTATGCCTTAGTAAGGAAGTGTTTGGGTTTTCTTTTATTGAATCTCATTATTCTTATTTCAGTGTTGGCCTTTAATACTTGTTGGTATTCAAGACTGTTGCCTCCTGTGTTGTATGCAAGATGGGAACTAGTAGTAAATTATGCTCTGGCATATTTGACTATTGTGTGATAAAATTTAAATAGATTAGATATCGATATGAACAGATGTTAGTTTCGGTGGCTTGATAAGCTTAGCTTACACTCATTTCAAAGTTTATTTTTTTTCTTAGTTCCTCTTACCACTGTATAAAAGGGGAAGCAGATGAAAGTTAATGAGTCTAAATTGTAACTTTTCTTTTAGCAAAGCCAGTTACTTCTCACCTATGGGTTAAAATGTGTTTGTAGACACATTACATTATGCCACTTATTAATCCGTTCTCAGTACTTTGACTAAAGCATTCTTGGCTCCCTAGTTAGCTGATATGTCACTTTTTTTTTTTTTTTTAAATTACAATACAGTTTTATAACATACTTGTATAGTACCAGAGTTTTCGCTTCCTATCTGTCTTTATTACTTCAAAGAAGCACAGGAGCACATCAGTCCATGACTAGATTTCCTGTCTGAAAACTCATTGTTATTTTAACAACCAAAACGGAAAACATATCATACTATTAGACTTGAATCATGTCATTTCTACATATACTTACTAATTACTTACTGTACTGATTAAGTTCCTATAATCATTTGTTAAATATAAATTTTGTCAAACTTCAGGCTAATTACTGTGAGATGTTCTTTGTCTTTTTCCTTGACTAAGTGAATGGATGTTTGTAAACTGCTCTTGCTCCAGGTGAAGTTGGTGCGTTTGGTGGGCATCATGCTGCTTTTCTACGTGAAGAAGGAGCATGCAGAGTTCATATCCGACATAGAGGCTGAAACTGTAGGCACTGGAATCATGGGAAGGATGGTGAGGACAATTTCTTTCATGCAGGAATAAGAAAGGAAATTAGATGTTCAAAATTCACATGGTATATTGTATGGAATTTCTACTGATTTAAAACACATTCATTTAGTAAGACCTTGGAATGGTAAATGCATTTAAAACAGCATTGTGTGTGACTTGACATTTGATTGATTGGTTTATTTTGAGCTTGTGCTCTCCATATACAATACTGGTTCATTTCACAATAACAGAAATGACATAACGCCCACGTATTATATATATTTTGTTATTGTGTACACAAAAATACATAGAGAAATTTGTTTTAAACATACACCTGAACGCAATGTACAAAACACAAATGCACCTGATAAAGAGAAAAATACCAATTAAACACAACAGACTGTAGACACCAAGATAAAATAATATACATATCATTATGTGCATTCAAATATACATAATCGCATACAATAATTCACTATTAATATACAACCCTAGTAGCCCAAAAGGGCAGTGAAAAGAAGTAAAACTTATTGACTCCCACCCCCGGTTTCACCACTTAAACTTGTATGGTTGCAATTATGTCAAAAAAGTAAGTTGTAAACATACAGTAGTACACCAAAACTAACTTTAACACAACACACAGAACACAGATGTACCCAATAAAGAGAAAATAATATGAATAAAACACAACAGAATATAGGTGCCAAAATGAATAATGTAGAAAAAATGGAAGTGTACATATAAATGATGTCAATAAATAAAGTAAAAATCAGTGAAAAGCAAAGAACAAAATGCACACACAAGAAGAAAGTAAGAAAGAAAAATACAAACACCACATGACCTTCAAAGCCCTTCATCTCTATATTTTTTTAAGACCATTTTTTTATATTCTGATTTAAGCTGCTGTATGCTGTTGGAGTGTTGCTTTAATTGAACCCCCCCCACACTGTTCTGCAGCTGGACCCCACACATTGTCACACAAAAGCTTTTCCTGGTGGTTCTCACCTTCCTGACTTTAAACATTGTGTCTGTCCTTTTTCCTTTCATCTTATTCACCCAAGTAGCACACTTTCAGCAGCTCAAACTTCACTCCTCGTGCACCGACGCAGAATCAGATAGTTTGGTCTTTGTATGCGCTCATGCTTATTCAGCAGTCCCTGCAGTGTCGAGCAGATGGCTGGATGATGACCATCAGGATGTAACACTGTTCTATCCTCTCCTAATTAGAGAGTGGTTCATGTTCCTCATCAAGTAACATCTGAAATATGCCACATATTAAAACAATTTGCTGTATATATTACCTGACTACTGTCAAACTCAAGAACTATAACTGCATATAATCTGCATGAGTCAGCATAGTTATGTGACTTAGTGTTCCGATCTCTTCCTTAATTTTAATCTCCTCCTGACTCTTTGATTTCGCAGGGAAACAAGGGCGCCGTGGCAATCCGTTTTCACTTCCACAACTCTGATATCTGCGTGGTCAACTCCCATCTGGCTGCCCACATCGAGGAATACGAGAGACGTAATCAAGACTACAAGGATATTTGCAGCCGTCTCCAGTTTCGCCAGCTCGACCCTACACAGCCTCCTCTCACTATCATGAAACACGAGTATGAATTTATTATTAAGTGAAAGAGGGATTCATCCTGATTTAATCACTCCTTTACAATACGCTCTGTGTATATATATCTGTGTCTCTGTACTTTGTCCAGTGTGGTTCTGTGGATTGGAGACCTCAACTACAGAATCAGTGACCTTGACGCTGACAACGTGAAGGACTTAATCAGCAAGAAGGACTTTGAGTCACTGCACAGTTATGATCAGGTATTATTAGCAGCGTATGAATTAATTCTGTCAGTCACTTCCTTCAGATAAACAAATTCATATGTATTTATTTAACCGAAACAGGAAAGACTCATTTAGATGAAGAATTTGCACAATTAATGTTTCAGACAATGTTGCAGCTGTATATCCATAAATATAAACCCAAAACAAATGCACAAATGCACGGTCATACAATGCCAAGTATTTGTACAAGTCTTTTAAAATCACTTTTCATATACTTAATGAGGATCATCTTCCTTAAGTTGCAGATAATTTTGGAGTTCATTCTAACTGAAACACTGATAGGAATGTTTTCTGAGAAATAGACTGAAGGTTGTAACTGCTCGTACTTCAGTAGCAAATGTACCTTTTGAACATATGATGAAGCAAATTTAAAATAGACTAATAAAGAATAAAATGGGAATGTTTTTGTACGTGAATAAGATAAACCCTTCAACATGAGCTTACAACAAACTATGATGAGTGAAGGCTTTAAAATTCCAGAGAAGATGCATGCATATGTATCATGTTACTGTAGTTCAGGAAAGACCAATGCCTCAGTTTTAGTTTCAGTCTTACTTGCTGCTGAATGAGGCATAAAAGAGAGTCATCACTTAATATACAGTCACAGAAAAAATATTAAACCATCAAAGGTCATGAAAAACAATGGTTATGCAAAAAAGTACTAATTCCTGTGTGTATCGTGACTAAAACAGACAGAAAAGAAAACATGGAATGCCTAAAAGCACTGTTTTTGTCAGTACAGTGCCATATATATTGATGTAAGAACTTACATGATTTTGGTTATTATCAAGAAAACTATGGAAAATGGATCGATATCAGCTCTGAAATTAAACTCTTATGGGCTATTTTTGTTGTCATTATGTTTATCCAAACAAATGTACCTTTAGTTGTGCCAGGCATTAAACTAAACAAGAAAAAAAACATAGGGTGGTCTAATAATTTTTTCCACGACTGTAGAAATATCTGTAGTGAGACACAGTGATATCACTGACTGATTCCAGGTTCAGTGGTTCATTTGAAAGCAACACAAGTTGTGTTTTGTCCCCATTTAAAACAAGTTTTAAATCGTGCTAGTCATGCCGAACAGTCTTGTTGTTTTGTTTTTTACCTGTCATGCTATTAACTACCCTGCCTCTGCTTTTAGCTCAAGAGGCAGATCGATGAAGAAGCTGTGTTTGTTGGCTTTGTGGAGGGAGAGATCGATTTTCAACCCACCTACAAATATGACACTGGTTCTGACATGTGGGATACAAGGTAATCCCATATGTATGCTCGACTACAAGAATAGAATGGAAATGTCGTTAGAGGTCTTTTGTTTTTAATCATTGTTATTATGTTGTGCATTATAGGAAGTGTAATTCCAGACTGACTAACTCCTGTGTGTATCATGTGACTAAAACAGACCGAAAAGAAACCATGGAATGTCTAAAAGCACTGTTTTTGTCAGTTCAGTGCCATAGCTATTGATGTAAAAACTTAATGTGATTTTGGTTAATATCAAGAAAACCATAGAAAATGGATAGATATCAGCTCTTAAAATAAACTGTTATAAGTTATTTTTGTTTTTATCATTATATTTGTCCAAACAAATGTACCTTTAGTTGTGCCAGGCATTAAAATGAACAAGAAACTGAAGAAAACATAGGGTGGCCTAGCAATTTTTTTCTGTGACTATATAATGTGTTATAGACATAGAAATGCAGCTGCTCAGTACCTCACTGTAAAGGTGTTTCATTGTTTGCTCACTTCTTTCTGTCTAATCTGCTTCATAGAGATTTGTAGTCAGGTTCTAGGCTGAAGTCAAACCTCCTTTCATGGACACAACTGTGTCCCTTGACGACTGAAAAAACAAACATACTTCGTTTCTGTCGTCATGAAAGAAATATCAGGTTTAAGGTTGTAACGTGATGCAATCATTCGTCTAATGCAAGGAGAAACTTCTTACCTGTTTGACATGGAAAATGTTTAGAGTCTATTAACATTGCCCCACTTGTGTTTAAAACAAAAACTTTAATTTACATCAGTGGTCTTAAAAACATTAGTTGAGCTATGGTTTTATTTCTGCATTAAAAATGTGCCTCACAGTCAGGGTCTTCTTTTCAGGGCTTCCTCTTTTCATACATTGAATTGTGAAATTGTGAAAAATGCTTGCAAATCAAAACGGGTTGCCTCCCTTGCTTTCAGTGAAAAGTGTCGAGTGCCGGCATGGTGTGACCGCATCCTGTGGAAGGGGAAGAACATCACGCAGCGACATTACCAGAGTCACATGGCTCTGAAGACCAGTGACCACAAACCAGTCAGCTCCCTGCTCATCATTGGGGTAATGAATCAGCTTAATCTGTTTCATGTTTTAAAAGAATGCAGCAACAACTTTTGCTAAGACTCTACATGTATCTTGTCACACACAGAGTAATATTGTCAGCATTAAAGATTAATTACGTACAATGCATCTTGCAGATCAAGAGAGTAAATCCTGAGGCCTATAAGAAGACCTTTGAAGAGATTGTACGCAATATAGACAAGATGGAGAATGAGTGTATTCCATCTGTGACCGTGTCAAAACGAGAGGTAACGTTTCCCCCTACATCCAGTACCGCACTATTATACTTTTCTGTACAATACGTTGCTTGGTCATTGTATTGCTGTTGATAATTTAACTATTACAAGTTCTAAGACGCAGATTTTTAAAGCATATAGTATATATGTAATGATATTGAGTTGGCTTTTGCGACATGAATCCCTCCTGGTTCTTTCAGTTCCACTTCAAGGATGTTAAGTTCATGCAGCACCAGGCAGAAACACTGAGCCTCTTCAACGACGGGCAGGTCCCGTGCCAGTTTGAGTTTATCCAGAAGCCAAATGAGCCCACATACTGCAAGCCATGGCTCACAGCCAACCCCCCCAAAGGCTTCATTGCCCAGGGTGAGTAGCACACACAGTTGAAGTTTGATCCAGGAGTCGTGGATATCATTTCACTAAAGCATCACTGACCGACCCTTTGCTCTAGATTTCAGTTTGTTCAATAAATCCTGTGTTGTGTTGAGCCAATTCAGAGGCTTCAAAAATGTCACCCCTCTGCTGTGTAAACTTGGTGAAACAGCAGGCGTCAGTTGTGAAAATAAGATATTTTGGTCATTGCTCTGCTTTTTGTGTCTCGACATCTAGGTGGCTCCGTGGATATTGACCTTGAGGTTTTTGTGAACCGCACAACGGCTCCTGACCTGAACTCTGGCAAGCAACAAATTGAAGACATCCTGGTGCTGCACCTGGAGCGCGGCAAGGACTACTTCATCTCTGTGACAGGAAACTACCTGCCCAGCTGCTACGGCAGCTCTATTCATTCATTGTGTCAGTTGAGGGAACCCGTCCAGGACATGCCACAAGAGATCCTCCGTGAGCTGGTTAGTACTGCTGGGCCACACTCAGCTTGAGCCACTTCTCAAAGGCCACAGGGTCAAGATTAAAACTAGCGTTTCTTTACCACTTTGCACTTTTCTTGTTAAACACAATTGAGTCCATTTATATATAACTCTCCACTCTTTTTGCTCTGGACATCAGGTGGACATGTCTGAAGAACAGAATGCAACAAACACTGAAAAGCCTCTCGACATCCCTAAAGAACTGTGGATGATGGTGGATCACCTGTTCCGCAATGCAATCAAACAAGTTAGTGACAACCTGATAGTTGTGCCTGCCAGCAACACAGAAAGTGTTACTCTCTTTTGTTACTGTAGAAAAAATGTACCCACGGGTATAAAGAAAGTTACTTTGACTGACTTCTTTAAGTCACTTATTAGAACTGGTTGAATTAATCCTGATGTTTAAAGCTCTTGAAAATTAATTTACTATTATTTAGTAAAGTCACATCTGTCATTAAAGTAAAAGTAAATATTTAGTTAGTTCCAATGTTGAATTGCAGTTGTTCATAATGTGTTCTTTAATGATGATGCTCATTAATTATTGTTCTGTGTTTATAGGAGGACATTTTCCAACAGCCTGGTCTCCGGAGCGAATTTGCAGAAATAAGGGATTGCCTTGATACCGGCATACCCGATTCTCTTCGTATCCTATTTAAATGTAAATGTGAATAAAGTAACTGTTATATGCCAGATTGTGTAGTCAATAAATTACACAGTGTCATGTTTTGTGGAGTTGTGGAATTGCAACCTAGCACACTAAAATGAAGGCCTAAGCAGATAGTGAACTTTCTCACTTTGCATTACACAATTGCGCTAAATTATTTTGTGTTGTGTTGCTGAATATTCATTGCGTGTTTAAGATGGAAATGAGTCCTTAACTCTTGGCTTACAGCAGGAAGTAACCACTCAGTGGCAGAAGCCTTGCTTCTCTTCCTAGATGCCCTCCCAGAGCCTGTTGTTTGCTTCTCTTTTTACCAGCAGTGCCTAGAATGCTGCTCCAATGCCAGTCAGTGTGAGAAGGTGAGTGTCTGCAGCAGTGTTGTAGTGCAGGGTTTTTTTTTTTTTAACTTGGAAATGTGTATCTTTAGCTTTCTGGATATAATTTTAAATTCTTTTATTTTTAGGTTATTTCCATGCTACCTCAGTGCCATCAAAATGTGTTCAACTACTTAGCTGCCTTTCTCCGTGAGCTACTGAAGAATTCTGCCCATAATCGATTAGATGTCAACATTTTGGGTAAGAAACAAAAAGCAGACATGTGTTATTAGTTGTTACTTAATGTTGAAGTTATGTTGATGTAAGAAATTCTTAAGTGAATGATTCAAGTCACATTAACCAAGAAAAAAATAACTTTTAAATGCCTTTAAAATGATACATTGAGGACAGAAAGAAAATAATTCTTTGTTTACAGTATGCAAAGTAAAAAGCTTTTTTGTTTTCAATTTTTTAGTCACTATCTTTGCGTCCTTGCTCCTGAAGTCACCCACGAAGCAAGATCTGGCGGAAAAAAGGAAGACTCAGGAATTCTTTCAGCATTTCCTGATCCATGGCTCTGCTTAGATGAGGGATTTCTCCTTGTTGTGTATCATGTTGAAGTTGAACACTAAAGTCCAGTATTTTAAATAAAGTATAATTTTCTTACATTTCTTGATGGTTCTTTATATAGATAGTATAATTCAGTGAAAAGTCTTATCGAGTTCAGTTTGTTTGATATTAATGTTTGTGAGCTGATGCACAGATTTGAATGTATATCACTGAGCATCTGTAGAAAGCTAACAATTTTTATTGTATGTATATTTTATTTAAAGAAATAATTTGTATTTTTAATGTTTCTGATCTCAACATATTGTTTTGATATATAAAAGAGATGAAAACAGAGCGTGTCTACTGGTGTTACTTAACTTAAAAACTGAATTTCGGTTTAGTTAATTTTGTCACTATCATTTAATTTCTGTACTTATTCATACGTGTGATTCCTGTTTCTAATGTGTCCATTCAGTTCACTATGTAACATGAGGTGATTCATACAACAGTAATGTCGTTAAACAGACATTGTAAATTTTGCGAAGTCGTTTAATGGCCGTAAAGACAAACGCATTCCACAAAAATAAAAACGAAACATAAAGAATCGGCATTTTTATGTGAGAATATTTGTCATATTTAACTTCCCATAATCCATCACGAATAGCATTATGTTAGTGACGTATCACAGGGAGGGGATAGGAAGAAAGTGCTCAACATCTATAGCGAAGGAAATAAGGCTTATTTTCTTAACAGGTAAATATATTTCAATGTCAGCTTCTTCTTGTCTAAATTAAGTGATAGAATGCAATTTACTCATTTGTAAGGACGCATTTCTGATCTTTATTAGATGGAAGATCAGTGATGTCAACTGTCGACATTAAACTGGCTAACGTTAGCCTTTACTAGCTTGCTCCGTTGCTAACCTATGAGCTAAATTGTCCCCAGCTAAATTGTCTGCAGCTAGCAACGGTATGCATGTGCAGAGAAATAAAGTGCTTGCAGATCTACCTATTTGTAAGCTAGCCGAAACTGAATTCGCTGTTAGCTGTCAAGGGCTCAAACTTTTGGAAGGTTAAGATAAAAAAAATAAAAAAAAAAATGGCCATGTTAGTTTCTGTTCTGAGGTCTGCACAGCTAAGCTTTTACCTTACATACACTAACCACGGTTTGACCAGGGTTTGATGTGTGATGTTATTTGTAGCAGCTAGCTAACGATATAGCCCATATCTGGGGCTAGTAGTAACGCTCTGTTCTCCGTGAAACAATGACAGGTTAGTACATTTGACCAACTAATATTAGCGAGTAATTACACTAGCAGTTGGTATTGCACGTACCTTTTTATAGGTTTGATATAATTTCATTGTATTCTAAGTCAGATGTGTATAAATGTGGCGTCAGTGCGTGTTTGTTTTGCGTAAACCTTGTATGTTAGCCAACCGAGTATTAGAAAAGTTAACAATCGTTGTAGTGTGACGGCTTTCACGCTGCTTATATTAGTTACATGAAAGCAGTTCAATTTTTTTGTATTGAATGTTTTTATTGTCAAACATATCAGAGGAGTTAAGCCACCTATGTCTCGTGACTTATCACCGAAATTAGAAAGTTCCAGATCTCGGTGTGGTGACGGAATGGACCCCCCAAGCAAGGGTCTCATTGACCACATTAGGTTTTCATCTGAACAAGTTGGAGGTGAAAATAAAATGTAACTTTGTCATTATACATAGGCGGAAGTGGCTGTTGATGGACGTATTTACTCTTAATATTTCGCCTGTTTTAACACCATAGTGGACATGGTGCACACATGAGGGCCTGGGGAACCGGACGGAGGGTTATTGTTTCCAACTGACAGCACACACACACATCAGGACGACGGCCGTGGGTTCTAGATGTTATGTTATGGTGGAAAACGTGTTTCTTATATCCAAGCCTTGCTATTATCTGTAGTCAGTCATTTCTGACATGATGAATCAGGTCTGCTCCCTGTCCCTTTGCTGAAATCTATGCAACTCCAACTTAATTTATGAAGCACTTTACAGCAACCACAGTGAACCAAAGTGCTGTACAGAAAACAAAACCAAAATTAAAGAATAAAATACAAGACCAGACTAAAAGACAGAAAACGACCGTATTAAAAAAATAATAAAATCGGTGATCAGACATATATTTTGAGAGTGTCCTATGGTAAAACACTTCTGAACTAATGTAAAAGGTATATTGGAAAATTCACTTAAAGTGAATCTCTCTATGGACCCATTAATATTTTTGCTGGACATATTTCCTGATGGTCTGTCCCACGACCAGGAATTCATTCTACATCTTCTTCTGATGACTGCGAGAAAAATG
>JAPTGZ010000009.1:10374889-10387012 GCA_029814645.1 Fowleria isostigma
AAGGGGGGGGGTGTACTCCATAACTACCTGAAATTTGTACAAAATATTGTTCAGTCATTTTTGCATTAACAGGCACTCCACATGTTGTGAATTTATATATTTTTGAATGTTCAATGTTTGTTTATGGTAAACACTGTAATTTACTGAGTGTTCTTGAACACCTCACAGTATTCCCCTTGTTGAACACAAATGCACAGCAACGGCAGGACAGACCCAGACAGGAGGAGAGGATGTTCACTTGATTTTAACAACATGAATGAAAAAATAAAACATTTTAGCTACAAAGGTCCCAGTGGACTCTTCTGTGCCACAAAGCTACAAAATTATAATAAACAGAAAGTGAAACCAAACATACTTCGAATTTGTGAGTGAGCAAGTTGAAATTAATAGACGGATTCCCCGGGCACCAGTTCTACGTCAGCTGATAGGCGCCAGCCGAGGCTTCTGTGCCTCATTCTGAATGTATATAGAGGAAACTCTGCGCAGCCGCTCTGCTTTGCCACTGTATGTGTTCTTGGTACACCTCCATATTGTATCGAAGGCCCCAAACCCAAACAGAATGAGTGCATCGTCCCACTCAGGCACCACAGGAAAAAGGAGGAAGAGAAAAGATTAAGTCTAACTTTTTCTTGGGTTTTTCACGATACTGTAAAATTTGTACTTGTTTCAGAGCAACTACATCAATACTTTTAATGTTTATCCAGATTGTGTTTAATGGGAAACATACTTTAATATACGCGCTATATTTCTCATAAGGGGTGCATTGATATCTGCCACCTAAGAGCGAGAACTACAACAGAGAGTAATCAAACTTACAAAATTTACCTCTTTGCTGCTGAGAGGTTTCCCAGCATGCATTGGGGCAGAGTAAGTGAATAAGGTTTATTTATAGAGAACTTTCACAGAGGCTAAAAAGTGCTTTACAGTGCAAAATAGAGTAATAACAGTTAAAATAAGGTAGTTACAGTGTCGTGTAAATCATGAGTCAGGTTGCTTGTAAGTTTGATGAGTTTCTGTTGTAGTTCCGTTGTCGTACACTGGAGAGGGAGGGGGCACTGCTTCTGAATTTTGCCTAAAGCACCGAAATGTCATGGGCCGGCTCTTGTTACACCCCTACCATTGCGTGTACACGGTTGACTGGTAGATTTTGAGGTGGACTGCTCCTGTGGCCTGACTTATCACTGCATGCCAAAGTTTTTGGACATGGACAGACACACACAGACGGACGGACGATGAACCGATGACAATTCTCTAGGTTTGTGTGGCCGAGGGTAATAATTACTCATCATTTTTCTTTCAATAAAAAATTAAAACACGTCGCACAGACCCAAATATCGTACAAGGGTTAAGTAGGACTGAATTCCAGGCCATAAGGAAATGTTAGTCAGTCATGAGGAAATAAAAGAACAGGTGCTTTTAATTCTGTGGTTTTGCTGTTCCTGTGTTGCGGTGTGTGAAGTTAAGAATAAACTACCTGCTTCCGTTGGAATTAAAAGAGCATGTAAAATAAATAGAAACAGTCTAATCTGTTGTGTGTTCTTTTGCACCTGACATTAGATTTCAATGACTTTAGAGCCTGGTAAAGATCAGATGAATGTTTTAATTATATTATGATACATAAACCTGTAGAATTCAAAGAGGATGTACTTTCTTATTTTCTTGAATGTACATGAGTGGACAAAGAAGGTTGTTCCTGCACAAAGCGAGTGTGTGTATATAGAAAATAAAGGGGCGTCTTTTGGATTATGCTCTGTATACATAAACACTGACAGTGACAGAAGCCTCAACACTAAAGTTTACCATGACAACACAACACACACTCACACAGAACACCTAATTTTTTAACTTCCCCACCCACTGGAAAATAAGCTCCACCAGAGAGAATTTCCCCGTGACAACAAAAAACAAAACAAAATGGAGCTCACATTTTAAAAGAGTATTCACTTTTTACTAGATTATTCATTTATTTAGCATCATTACGGGAAACAACATAATGACCTTTCAGCATTTCTGACTTCTGTCTGCTGCAGCTTTATGATGTTAAAGAAATCTGACAAAAATCACTCCAACATCAGTCAGAGGTATAAATATTCCTTATGTGGCCGAGGTGTCTAGATTTTCCCCAAATACAACAATCTCATTGTGCAAAAACTCTGACAAAAAACTGGTCCAAGCTCTAGATAGATACCCCTATACACAAGCTGAGCAATGAGGTCTATAGACTATATTTAATGCAGTGAAGGGAACCCAGACATCAAAAATCATTAAAAACAATGGTTATGCAATCAAGTACTAACTCCTGTGTGTATTATGTGACTAAAATAGACAAAAAAGAAAACATGGAATGTCTAAAAGCAGTTTTTGTCAGTACAATGTCATAGATATTGATGTAAGAACTTATGTGATTTTTGTTATTATTAAGAAAACCATGAGAAACGGATAGATATCAGCTCTTAAATTAAACTCTAATGAGCTGTTATCATTATATCTGTCCAAACAAATGTACCTTTATTTGTACCAGGCATTAAATGAACAAGAAACTGAAGAAAACATAGGGTGGTCAAATTATTTTTTCCACTGTAGATGGGTCTGTAAAGGAGAAAAACTCCTGTGATTAGGACTCAGGGGTCCACCTGCATCTTAATCAGTGGTTCTCAATCCTTTTTTGTCAGGCTGCCCCTTTTGGAGGACAAAAAAATTTCCAGGCCTCCCTCAACCCCAACAACATTGTAACAGTGGTGCAATTACAACTTTTATTGAGCGAAACACCAATATTGTAAAAAAACTTTCTGCTTTTCCTTGAACAAATTGTTGTGAAAATTAAAAAATAAATTAGTTTTTTGCTTGAACTATACAGATAAACTCAACCAGACTGCTCCCTGAGGCGATATTTTAAAAAATAAAAATAGGAAATGTGCAGTTTTCTACAACTATAACAAAAAAAGTTACTTTTTTTTTAGAACAACAAACAAATTTTAGTAACATAGACGAATATTTTATCAATATCACTGGTTCAATGAGCCTGTTTCCATTTCACATCTCAGAAAATTAAAGTGCAAACTGTACAAACTGTGCAAAAACAGACACATATTACATTTTTCTTTTCCAGTCCAATCCTTGTTCATTCCCCAAACCTAAACTCTTTGTCTAGTCTACTCACAGATCATTATGCCAGTAGATTAGTTTGTTGTACGTCCCTAAAATGAGTCCGGGGTGTTCCAACGCTAAAACATAAATTCCACCTGATACATGTTCTAACTTGAAGAAAAAAAAAAAAAACACACCCAGGAGAGAATACATGCTCCTCCTGGCAAGCCTTCACACCTCCCCTAGGGGGCTCATCCCACAGTTTGAGAAACACTGATCTAAAGGAACACTCCTTTAAAGACAGAAGAAGACACGTTCTGGACAAAGACAATAGACGGGTTTAGAGAGGAGGGAGGGGCAAAGAGACTCATTAGCATTAGGTCTAACTTCATTGCTTTACATGAAAATAAACAACCTCATCCACAGCCTAAAACACACAAAAAGCTTTTTTTTTTTTAACCCATAAAGCCCCAAATATATGCCAGTGTCCAAAAGCATCTACTGATCTAAAATGTTTAACAACTTTAAATCCACTAATCCTATCGATACATGTCAATAATTGATGTAAAATACAATTTAGCATCTTTTCATGGTCATCAGATGTGACCCATTTGGATGTTCAGAGGCTCCGTAGTGATCGTAGAAACACTGTGATCTTCTATAACATTGATTCATCTGTAAAACCCATGGAGTTGGATTGATGACAGTAGATGGAAACACTTGATTTAGGTTCAGTTAATGATACATTTTACTGATTAAGTCACTTTTTCTCAAGTTTTCTCTGTTTTTGGTATGGTAACCCTCAAATATACTCTCAGTGTAATGATTAAAGTGCATGATCAGGAAAATAAATATTAGAAAATACCTGATTTTCACTGAAATAAATACAAAATGGAGAAGATAATATTATAATGAATAGTAATAAATAACATAAGAAAGTATTAAATGGAGAGGAAAAAATCTATATATGAACTCTCACAAAAGTAGCACTGGGTCATTATGGGTTAAGGTTGACAAGGTGGATGTTTCTTTGTAAATATAATTTATGGTACAGACTAGAGTGCACTGTATGTCTACAAATAGTTAGAGGTTAAATACCTGGGACCAGTGAGGACTGAGAGGACAAAAAAAAACTACTGCTGAAAACATAACATCAGAGATTAACATTTACTTACATCAGGATTCTCCCAGACAGTTGGATTTCTGTGAATCCCAAATATACTTGTTCCAACATTACACCCTATATAAGAGAAGAAAAAATAATGTTTTGAATCCAAACTTGTACAGTATATTTGGTACAAATAGCAAACAAAATACTACAGACCCAAACTATACATTTAACTAAACCCCTAGTTATACAATTCCTGCAACTATTTAAACTTCTTACACAAGCTGCAGTATAATAGTTCGATATAAGATGTTAATGATAGGGTAAAGGTGATGAAAAGCATAATTACACCCATCTACAATCACTTCATCTGACTGAATGAAACCACACACTTTCAATATGAAACGTGTTTGATCATTTCCGATGTAGAGTTGGAAACACAGTGACTTGAACTTCCTGTGGAAACAACTGAAGCTCTGTAGTGATGATTTTGTAAAACAAAACATAAGGGTATAGGTTGATTGTGGGAAAACAACACCAATACAAGTTAATGTTTGATCTTTTACTAGTTGGGAAGACGTTGTTGTGCGTGGAACACAATGCTATCTTATCTCTATAGACGCCTCAAAAAACATATTGACCTACATACCCATAAGTACACAAATGCACTACGGACCTGCAGGTATGGTCCTCCCATCAAAAAAGGTCATGGGTTTGGTTGTGTATCGAGAAATTCCTGGTACAGGAGGATAGAGCCGAAGGGATTCTTTAATGCACATTGTGGTGTATGGAATTTTACTGAGATCCTCCCTACAAGCAAAACAAAATAGAAGACAAACATTGAGATGATTGCGACAACCTGCTTCTGCGGACTTGCATATCCCGACAGATTATCTTTAATACATGTCCAAACATACCACTCCATACTGTCCTTGCCCTCCAGGGTCTGCATGATCTCATCCCTACACTTCTTCTGGTGTTCTGGGTGACAGGCCAGGCAGTAGAGGATAAAGGAGACGCCGCTGGCTGTGGTGTCGTGGCCTTCGAACATGAAGGTGTCCACTTCTGCTCGTATATCTTCATCTGACAGTCCCTGTTGGTTTTCATCCTGTTGAGATAAAACACCATTAATGTAAAAACAAAAGATTAAAAACCACAAATTATCTTTATAGCGTATGAGCCAATATTACTACGACAGCATAATACATCTACTTTATGTGAACACTATAATAAAAATGTCCAATAAATCACAATTCACTTTAAATCAGTCATAAAAGTAGACTGTGTCTGTGTACTCCCTCTGCACGTCAAAGGTAAAAAAAAAAAAACAGCTGTTGATTTTCTATGTTTTTTTTAAAACTATGCGATCTACCTTCACCACTGGTCTAAATATATTGTCCATACTATCAGTAGAACAGCCAATTTTCAGGGACATACATGACTTTAACTATAGAGTCATGAAAAAATGTGTATGTTTGAAGGACAGACAGGGGAAATGTTCATATGAAAAAATACATGACTGAAAACACATACTGTACTGTGCATTTGTTTCATTTAAATTCATATTTTAAAACACTGGTTTATGTACATGTACCCTAGTAGTGATATGTGCAGAGGTGGGAAGTAACAAAGTATAAGTACTTTGTTACTGTACTTCAGTAGTTTTTTTTTTAAGGTATCTGTACTTTACTTGAGTATTTATTTTTCTGGCAACTTTTTACTTTCACTCCCTACATTTTTGCATAAATATCTGTACTTTATACTCCTAACATTCTCAGAATAGGTTCATTACTTTTTCAAACTAATGTGACAGTATGTAAAATATGTCACTTCATTCAGTGTGGAATTAAAAAATAGAAACTTTTATAATTGTGCCTGGTTAGATTAGTATTGTTTCATTCATGGCAAAAAATGCAGTTTTATTTTTTTACTTTTGTACCATTACAATTGAAAAGTTGTACTTTTTTACTTAAGTAAAGAAATTGAATCAGTACTTCAACTTTTATGAGAGTATTTTTCTACACATGTAGCTATACTTTTACTTGAGTACAGAATTTGTGTACTTTTTGCCACCTCTGGATATGTGGTTATAATACAGACAATAACACAGAAAGATAACATACACTGACAGATACTGCGCCCCACCAAAAAATAATTTCACCAGCCACCACTGTTGTTCACCAAATTGGGAAAAATTGATAGACTAGAAATAAGGGCAGCCAACAATAATACATGAGCGGCTGAAGTTACGGCAGCTCATGTATTTGTATCTGTATCTGTATCTGTATCTGTATCTCTTCTTTTAGTTTTTGCCCTTCGACCGACGGGTATTGTAATTGTTTTGTCGTCTGTCTGTCTGTCCATCCATTCAATGACATAATCGCACTATCTGAACAGTGCATTTAGATATCTGCACCAAATTTATACTGAGGATGCATCTTGGCATGGAACATAAACCTATTGAAAAAGGTGACCTTGACCTATTTTTTCAAGGTCAAATGGCCTTGTGCAGTTATAATATCTGAGTACTTTCCAATATAAATATGCATGCAATACGTTTTACACAAAGACAATCTAATCTAAATTATAGGGCAATAACATTCAACAGAATCTTACACTATATTTGGCCGAAGAGGATAAAAATCACATTATGTTTTCTATCTGTTTTTGGTGTGTTTAGTGTTTTTCCTTTCAATTTAGTTTTTTCACTATCTTTATGCAATACATATGCACATTTTTTCTTGCATTTTTTTCTGTTGCTGTCTTGTCTGTTGAATTTCCCTCTTGTGGGATCAATAAAGTCTAATGTAATGTAATATAATCTAATCTACTTTTTTATAGAATACTCACAGGCATCTTCTTAACTCCCACTGAGTTATAAATATGTTAGAGTAACTCTGAATAGTTAATGATAAAACTATCTTAAAGAGGCACCCTTATTACATTTAGTGAAATATGCTCATGGTCATCCTGTTAAATTGAGTGGAAAAAAAATCAAAAGTCATTGCATATATGCCTTCATTATAGAAAACAAGGACAAGACATTTATTTTAGATGATGATACTCCCCTACGCTGACTGACACCAAATGTGTATGTGTTTGTGTAAATATCTGTTTTGCACAAAAGAAGACAATCAATCGTATTTTGCTTTTTTCTTACACAGGGAGGTGAGGGTTTGCTCAGCTGTGACGGTTTAATATCAGCTGTCTTATCTTTCTGTGTTATTGTCTGGGATGAAAAAAAATCCCCCCCCAAAAAACGCTTAGTAATGTTTGCAGCAACAGAACTTTGGGCCAACAGGGTCCTGCGTCATCTGAATCACTCCCTACCCTCCAGAGTGACTCAACAGAACAAAAAGCCTGAATGGTGCATTTGAGGTTGTGCTGAATATGGGATAGCATCTGCATACTAATTACAACCCTGTGTGGCTTTCTGTTGAATGTATAAAATGTAAGTAATTGTGTCACCTGATCATTCATATTACCTCTAGACACATCTGTCTTAAGAGCATCTTATTTAATACTTTTGTGTCAGTTCCCAAATGACTGTTTATAATAATAATAATTATTATTATTATTATTGTAATAATAATAATAATGATGGATTAGATTTATATAGCGCTTTTCTATTAAGGCTTACTCAAAGTGCGTTGTGACGACCGCTAGGGTACGTCCTTGCTTTCCTCTCTCTCTCTCTGTGTGTTCTCTCTCTCCTCAGATGTTTGGTTGAACAACCCCATATGTTTGGACAAGTGTCTCCTAGGTGACCAGGAGGGCTATGTAAATGCATGCCTCAGACTTTTTTTAGTTGGTTCCTCCTTGCCGGATCCTACTTCGTGGCTCACCGCTGACTTTACCTCTTGATTACCATTGCTGTCTTTTATGTATTATTAAGTGCTCTAGCACTAATAAATCATTTCATCTTGGAGACTTTCCCGTTCTCCGTGTGTTTTTGGACCCAGTCTTGACAGCGTATAATGAATCCATTATTCATTCACTCACACGCTCATACTTTGTTTCTCTCTATTTAACCTTTCGTAAATGATTTATCTCCATTTATTATAATATTATCCTCTGCAATTTGCATTTTTCATTGCAAATCATGTATTTTCTTCCATTTATTATATTTAATTTAGATGTTTATGAAAACTCAAAGTAAATTCAAAGGTTATTATATCAGAACAGAGAAAACTGAAGAAAAAGTAATTTTTTTGTGAAAGTACATAAGAAAAGTACAAAAGAACATAAACCAAATGTCTCCATCTTCTGTCATTGATCAAAACCCATGGGTTTTACTGGTGAATCAATGTTGTAGAAGATGACAGTGTTTCCACGGTAACAACAGAGTCTCTGAACATCCAAATGGGTCATACCTGATGACCATGAAAAGATGACAAGCTGTATTTTACACCAATCATTTACATGTATTGATAGGATTAGTGGATCAACTGTCGATCAGCAGATGCTTTTGGTTGCTGGTGGATGTTTGGGTCTTTATGGGTTAATGTGTAATGGCTGTGACATTTTACTATTCAATATTTCGTGTACTTGTGGTGTCTAATACAGTGGTGATAGGAGGCTGTATCTCTTAATTTGCAAAACAACATGAATACAATAACATGACCTTTAAATGTTTTTACGCCTTCATGCTCTGATGTATGTGTGTACACATTATTCTATCATTTTGTTATTGATAATGTTATTGAAACTGATGTGGAGAGTGTTTCTTTAGTTATGCATGGTTGCCTTGACTTTTTTCCCTTAAGAGTTTTGGAGGCTGGTGAAACTCATTTTAAGAAAAAGCGAGCACATGCCTTACTTTTGCACCTGAGGCTGAAACAAAATATGACAATTTTAGTGTTAAAGGGTACCTGTACTTTCAGTACCATTGTTGACATGTAATTATAACAATGTAAGTTAACGGTTAACTTACCTGTAGTAATACCACCATGAATGTGGGAGTCCCATTTTATAAAACGTGGATTATTGTATGGAACATTCTAGCTACGTACATTGTATATAAACTGTTTTGCAAATAAATGAATAAAAATGAAAAATGTACTTTGTTTCTAGTTTTCATACATATTTTGGTTTTATATAATGTGAATACTGTTGAATGAGTTTATTATAATCTGGTACAGGCGTATGTTGTTCATTATCCTGGCTTGAAGTCTAAAGACAGGAGTGAGTATTTAAAACTTTATTAAGTAAAGTTTTTTAATCATGAGAAAAGGAGGTGGGGTTAAATAAGTTTTCTTCTTCCAACTCCTTTTTGAGTGTAAATTAATGATTTAGAAATTTTGAATTTGCATGTATTTTGTTGAATGCTCAAAGTAAATTAAATTAAATTAAAAAACCTATAGTGAATTTTCATTTCTTGCTATGTCAAAGTGTTGCATCCCTAGAACAATGGTGAAGTGCAAAGCTTATGTCTGCACAAGCAACAGGCACAAACACATGCTTTTCACTGACCAGGGACAAAGACTGCAAATTAGCTGAAGCTGGACGTCTTATATGCGTCAAATTTTCTCTTTGATGGCAATACTGTATGTATCACCCCTGTTAAATAAACATTAAATAAACAAACTCAATCTCGCTCACTGACTTCTGCATGTTTACTCATACTCCATTACCCATACTCAACAATGGTCCATTACTTACAGCTGACAATGGCTGCTCCCCATAGGTTCATCCCCAGCCCATAATTCATGTAATAAAAAGGTCCAGTGTGGTCCATTTATGGTGATTTTTTTTTTTTTTTTTACTAAATTTGCACCTCTCTTGATATAAGTAATATACAAAGCACAATAACTGTCATAAGCATGACCAGTACTGGTACACTTTAACTGTAAGGAAGGCACCCCTTACCTCTGAATTAGTTACTTGTAGTTAATCATTTAAGATGTATTTGAGTGTGCATGCTCCTAAACACAACACCTCTTTATAACTTTTGGAGAAGTGGTGAGGATTTCTCCATGTTTGTAGCATGTTGATACACAAAAACATAGGGGTGTGTGTGATATGACAATATTAGATTACAAGGATTAGAAAATAGCGACGATCTGACAAAGCAGAGAGATTGTGAAATCGTCTGTAACAGTAGTTCTCAAATGGGGGGGGATAGGACGGGATGGGACATGTAGGATGGGATGGCAAAAAAAGACAAAAAAATCACAAAATCACAGACTCACTGGCTTTTAGTACAAAGGAAATGCAGCAGATTTCCTCCATGTCAAAATACAATTGGTTGGACTATTACAGAGTGGCGGTAGCCCCATGTAAAGACCCCACGTAACCTCCTATGTATAACAGAGGCACCCCTCCCCCCCCAGTTTACGGATTGAGGTCCATTGTATTTCAGGGTTGGAGGGGATGGCAGGAGGCTCATGATCCCATTAGTGGGCCTTTGTTCAGAAAGGGTGGAGAAACACTGATGTAAAGAATCGTGATAAAATCGAGATTATTGGTCGAGCTATGTTGTCGACCTACAAGCTTACCCAATGTAGACTGTAAAATCCGAACCAAAATATTAGCAACACATTTCGAGAAAGTCTTACCAGGTATTATTCATACAAATCAAGCAGGATTTATGACAAATATATCATCAATGGATAATATGAGAAGATTACTGCACTTAATTAGTCTGAACAGAGAGAAAAATATTCCTTTTGTTGCCCTCTCCCTTGACGCAGAGAAGGCTTTGACCATGTGCAGTGGGACTTTTTATTTGCAGCCTTGTCAAATTGGGGGTTTTCGTCTTCATTTCTTCCATAGTTCAAAATGTTGTATAATAGTCCCAAGGCATCTGTGATCACTGATGGCCTTATATCGCCCTTTTTTAGCCTTAAAAGAGCCATGAGACAGAGGTGCCCTCTCTCACCTTTGTTTTTTAATATTTTATTGGAACCACTAGGAGTCGCCATAAGAGGAAATGCAGATATAAGGGGTGCAGACGGAGGGAGGGGACAAACAACACAAACTGCTGCTCTATGCAGATGACATGCTGGTTCAACTAAAAGACCCATTCAACACCTCACCTGACGGATACAATACAATTCTACTCCAATGTATCAGGATACAAAATTAATTGGACAGAATCTGAAGCAATGTCAATATCTGAGATTAGCAGTGAAGATATAATGCTTATTGTGCTATATTCGCCATCCCTACAAAAACATCAGCAAAAATGTGCATTTTTGTCCTAAATTAGGAATAGAGTCAATATGCCATAACATACCCTTGCAAGGAGAAGAATGTCCAGAAAGTCCAAGTTTCTCTTGGTCTGGATGTAACCCGGCTCCTTTTCTTGTTTTAATGCTTCTTTTCTCTTTCTTATGACTTCCGCTTTAAAAGACAGTGAAACAGATGATCATTTGCAGGCTTGTTCTGGCTTGTTTTGTAAAATACTGCTGTGTTTATTACACTAAGAATTTCATTTGTCAGTGCTCAGTGTTTACCTGTGTGACTGTATGCAACTTTACATGCTTTTCTGTATCTGAAACCGTGTGGGCTGAGATAGAAAACCAGGTCATTGTGGTACGGAAAGGTCCTGAACCGCAGGTTAATCAAATGACTGAGCTCATATACTGATTGAATATAAGCGTTTGTTCCACTGCAAAGAAAACAGAGGTTCACATTAAATGCTACATTCCCACTTCTAGTCATTCAGAGAGGAGAGGCTGAGTGGACTAACCCCTCGGTCTGACAGTTGCTGTTGTAGCTGAAGGCACACTTCAGAATGCTGTCCAGGGTCATGAGGCTCACGTGTTCAAACAACTCGAAGGATTCGCCGGTTTTTGCGTAACTTTCCCATTTGCCCTGGAAACACAGAGAGAGAGAACAGATGTGACACCTCTGTGGGAGATGGAAAAACTTACAGACACTCATTGGCCAGACCAGCCTTGACTGGAATATATCATCTAGATCAT
>JAPTGZ010000009.1:10438888-10457312 GCA_029814645.1 Fowleria isostigma
TTCACCCTTCCCTCTCTCTCACCCCCAACAAACTGTCTCCCCCCCCCTTTGCTCCTTTCAAATACACTCTCTGCAAACTTACAGTACATTGCCCCCTTATTTCCACTTATTGCATACACACTCATGATTTGGTTACACATTTTTGTCCACACACTCAGGCGCAGACCCTAACTCAAACCGACTTAATTGGGCTCTTTTTTGTTTCCGGAAACGAGGAGAGTAGTAGGGAATGGGAGAGGAAGAAGAAGAGGAGGAGTAAGAGGATAAATCCTACCTTTTGTTGCTCCCCTTTCTCCCACCTTTCTTGTCATCCTTCTCAGTTTGACAGCGCTATTTCCATTCCTATCTATCCCTTATCTCTTCAAATTGCACTGAATTGGTCAAGACATGAGTCATGGATGAAGAGGTGACTTTGATGGTGCTTTTGTCTCACACACCCACACACGTATGAGTTCATTCAGACCAAATTGATGCTCTCCTTGATTCACGCTGTACACCCGCAGTTAATATATGACAATTTGAGGCAGCCAGGAGTATCAAGGGTTATCAGGCTGTCAATATCTGAAGCACTGCTCTGGCATACAGATTGGAACAAAAGCGGAGTTCTCCTGCTTTATGAAAAATATAGATTCATTTTAATAATACACACTTTTCTCTTTCACTGTTGCTTTTCTATTGTCTTTTTTAATCTCATCCTATATTTTTTTGGGGAATCTGGCTGGCACTAAGCAGCAAACAACACTTTTACTGAAAGTAATGCAAAATGCTACTTGCTTGTCCAGCAGAAGATGTGAAAGTGTTTTCTATTTCTTAGCAATTCCATGTGAATTAGAAAATGATCTCAAAATGCCCCTGAGAAGAGAGAGAGAGTAACACACTTAACAAGATTTGTTGGCTTAAAGCAGTATTGCAATTATAAATCTGAATTTTTGATTGCAATAATAAAAATAGCCATCAGTCAGTAAAAAAGTTAGGTTTTTTTTTGTAGTTGTTCAGTTGTTTTACAGGACAAATGAAAATAAGGTTTTTGTTTCTTTTCTTTTTTCTTTTTATTTTTTTTACTTTTTTAACTTGTTGTTCAACCAAATTAGTTGCCATTGTTACATCTGTCTGTACTTTCATTTTTCACTTTAACAAAACATTCTTTACACATAATTCAACATGGACAGAAACGCATAGTAAATAATAAGATCCAGGTTCTAATCAATCTCATCAAAGTATTGTTCTAATGCAGTGCTTAATCAGTCAGGTGCACTGTGAATGAAAAAAAAAAGTTCAATATTCTATATAGTGCTATTGTGTGGAAATATCAAAGCTGTCATGGTAGGTCAAAGTTGATTATAAGGTAGCAGAGTTCCACAGAGAATTGTCTTCATACAACCTTAAACTACCTCAGCTTTTTGCTTTAGATCCCTACTGTTCAAGCAAGGGGGCCTCAAGACCCTCTTTGACTCCCCTTTGTTCCCCCATCCTTTTTTTGTTGTTCACCCACCTCTGCCCTCTCAGCCCCTCCCCCTCCAGATACACTTGAACCCCCCGCCAACTCCCTTCTTTTCATTCTAAGCATACCATTCTCCATCGTCTTCTCCATATAGGTGTACAAATAAGTGGGAGTCTATGGGCTGTGCGTGAGTAAGTGGAAGTCTGCGGGCTGAAGTGTTGCATGTGGATAGGTATTCATAGGAAGCAGTGGTTGGTGCTGTGCACACTGATGGCTAATGAAGTTCCTCTGCACCTCATAGCCCTATTAAACCACTGCCCCCTACCTCTACCCACTTCACCCCCCACCTCTTGCCTTGTTTCTCCCTGAGGGAGAGAGTTGGCAGGGAGTGAGCTGGCTGCTATGGCAACAACGAGGAACCCTCCCTCTCCCACAGGTCTCCTTAGCAACTGGTAGCTTGGCATTGCGGTAATGAGTGTGCCCGGTGTGCCAGGCTTTGTGTCATGTTGGCATGTGTGCAACATGTATGTGTGTGAAAGAGTGAGGGAGTGTGTGCATAGGTGTGTGCCTGTTTGAGCCTCTTTGTGTGTTGGTTTTAGTGCGGTTGCCAATTTAGGTGAGAGTTAAAATGTGTGATGACAAAGAGATGTGGACTGGAGCCACTACTTGGTGCTGATCCAGAAAAATCGTGAGGCTTATTTTATTAAAATGTAACCAAAACTGGCACTTGACTGACTCGCCTTATCTTTTTCTGTATGTGTTTGTGTGTTTTGCAGATGTGTGGGCCTGTGTTCCAGTCTATTTGGGCTTTTATTTCTCATCCAGTGTGATTGTGGCCACTCTTTTTTGTACTGTGAAATTGAAGCAATTAAAGGGACTATCCGATGAATTTTGCATGCCATGTGTATGGCTGCCTTTGAGTTTGCTGCTCTGCTGAAATTAAATTAAACGCTGCGAATGGTGTTTATTAAAGTGTGATCAGAGGTGTGCACTGACCTTTAGAATGTGGGAAATGAGATTCTCATTGTTATGAATGAGATTATGTGGAGGCCGAGTGTGAAAAAAGCCTGAGCCTGCATTGATTCCATTGTTGGCCGACAGTTTCTTTGTATATAGCAGAGGGAGGTTTCAATATAATCAAATCCACACTGTGCCTGTTGGCTATTAAATGGACTGATACACAAATATAGACACACAGGCGCTCGCGTAAATGCAGATTGACTTGCAAATGCTTGCACACACGCATATCTTGCCCATCTTGTAAAAAGAGCTGTAAAAGCCTCTCCAGAAACGTGTTGGTCTTTTTACAAAAGCATGGCAGGCCCAGTGGAAAATGTTAGTTTGCTCCCTAGACGAGGTGTGAAGTGCGAGCAGGCGGCCGGCCCCACAGGTTGCCCAGCCCAAACACCTGTTGTGTGAATCCTCAGTGGGAGGACGTGCGCTCTGCCTACCTAGCAGGTCTCAGTGGAAAAAACCACACCCGGTCTCCACTGTGGCACGTGCTCACTCATGTGCTCACGCTAACTCTGAGGCTCCCCCATTTTGTGCGTGGGCGTCAGACGTGATGCCCAGATTGTGTCCCCTTTGCGCCCACCGGAAACACTCAGCTGTCTCTGGCATCAGGCGAGCGGATTTTCCGATCCCCTATCCGGGTCTCAGATGCTCTACTAATCTGTCAGTGTCTATTTTTACCCACCAAAGCTGTGGCAGCCCGGTTCTATCCCACACCCTGCTACACCGATCCCAACCCTTCCCTTGGCACCATGGCTGATGAGTCGCCAGCCATTGGCTACAATTAGTGCACAGTCAGACAGGAATCCCCTACCATCTCCAATGTACCCCTCTCCACAGCCACTTCCTGGTCTGAGGGAACCAGACACACTACACACTTGCTTTCCATTTTAAGCCTTTTTATAAATGGCACTCCTGCAGTGTAGTGGAATAATGGGGTCGGATACAGAACACCTTTCACAGTGCTTGAATCACTCTAAAGTGCAAACTCAGTTTATTCAAGTACAATGGCAGCCTAGGGAAAGCACATTTGAATTGTACCTGTTCAGATTTTGTGTTGAGATTAAGTAAAAGTTATACAGTTGGACAGCTATTGGCAAATATATTCCTTTAGTAACGGTAAGATATGAAACAATATCTTTTGAACTTTTTGCCATGGAGTATTTCTTTCAAGAATTTACAAATGCTGCCAATCCTGAGAGACCCCTACGGTGATACACTGATAGATACAATTCCTAATCCCAGGTTTATTTCCTCTCCAATGAGGGCTGTAATATGCCTTGCATGCCAATGCAGTCGTGACCACTGCTGTGGAGGCGATGATGGCATGTGGCAGAGAAGTAACTGTTTCTCACCTCCTAATAAAAGAGACTCCTTTTTAATCTTTTCAATTTGATTGCATTCCAAAAACAGGCCTGTCTGCCCATCTGTCTCTCTTAAAGAAGCCTCCTAAAGGGATTTTAATCATCTGACTCTGGGCTTCTCAAGCAAATTGCTACATCTCTCTTTCTCTCTCTTGCACACACTCTCTTCCTCCCTTTCTTTCTAACACACATACATGCAAACAATTAAAAATGTTCTTTCTTGTGCTAACTGTCATAGTCACACACTTGTCTTCTCTCACTCTCTGATGCATCATCTCTGCTCCATTATGCCATATCTGTGCTGCCATTAGTCCCTTCAGTCCCTCTTCAAGTCCCCCAGACACATAAAATTCCCCCAACCCTGTCCCTATTAATCTACATGGCTCTAAATTCTTTATTTCCCTTCAAAGGGACAACGCGAGCCGTGACATCAATCACGGAAAGCGAATATTTAGCCGGCGCTAATTTCCACCAATAGCCTGGAGACAGGCTTAGCTGACAAAACTCATTCCTGTGCTGAACAAAACTGCTTGTGTTGAAACCTCCCCTCCCCCTGATCCCTCCTGCCTTCTGCACAGGCAAAAACAGCATCACAATAAATGCAGTTAGCGCTTCTGTTACTCCCCCTTGATTTAGGCTTATCAAATGAATGTGCACCATAGAGGGATACCCTTTGACAATACATAATAGCTCCATTCTGCATGAAATGGTTTGGTAATACCAGTCGAGTGTGGCAAACGGCTTTACCCGGTGCCACTACAAGAACAGCTGCTGTGTTCTTAGCTGGGCAAGCGCACCACGCAGCTTCACCCTTGAGGTTGTTTAAATCGGGTGAGTGGTTTCTTTTTGCCGGTTCCCAGACCCCACTCACAGTCCTTAGTTCCTCACTCTGTTCTATTTGAATGAGTGCACATTCGCCACAAGATGGGTCCTTTAAACCATTTGACCTGTTTCCTTACCCCTCTGTTGGTGAGCCTGTGTATGGGTGGGTGTATAGGAGAGAAAACACTTAGTGGGTTCTACTGGGGGTGGGGGGGTGGGGGTGGTAAAAGAGGGGTATGGGAAGAGTGGGGGGCATTCTGAGGGCACCCCTTTGTGTAGCTTGGAGAGGGCCCCTTGCTGTACCTCTACATTCCCATCCCTTACCCCCAGGACCCTCCACCTCCTCCTATCCTTTGCACAGCTGCCCCCATGCCAATCAGACAGACTATCTCCTAACACAACAACTGTACTGTAGACTCCCAGTACTAAGCCCCAAAACAAGGAGTGTGTTGGCATCTAGCCAATTTAGGCAAGTTTGTCAATAGCATGTTGACGGCCCATATTGGACTCATAATGTAGGTGGATTATGTAGTTAGTTAGACCTCGATGTGTGCAAAGCCTCTGCACTGATAGCCATTAAATTTCATTGACTCTCAGCAGTAAATAGGCCTCTGCAGTCCCTGAATCAAACAGAGTTTGCATAGAAGAAATGGTAGAAACAGCAGAGTGTGTGATTAGTATCGCAGGATTTCCAAGGGCTATAACTGAGCAATAATCGGTTGGACCAGAATCTCAATAGAAATTTCTACATGCACGTGGCTTAAATATTTCTGTTGCTTCCTTGAGCCAGTAAAAAGACTGATTAGGTCTCCAGTGTGCTGTGGAAAAAAGTGTCAACATGTCAAATTTGTCTGAAAAAATAGCCTAAGCTTTTAATCCAGGGAGAAAGAAGGCAATCCTATGGCTTGGTGTTTATTGTCTAAATCAGTTATCAGGATTTTTAGAATTAAACTCAAGCTGATTGTTTTCTTGCCACAGAGACAACTTTGTTCACCTTTATTGGCTTTGATTAGCTAATAAACTATACCTCCCCATCCTCTTTAACATCATGGCCAAAAAAATCCTATCAGTCTGATTTAATTGTGCTTGCTGATAGGTAGATGTCCCTGACAGCAAAACAAAGAACTCACACTCATACTTATGACTCCGTCAGTGCTTTTCTGTATTATGGGACCAGGCAGAGCATCTCTGCATAAGTCCAGCCACTGGTTCATTCATTATTTAGAACCCTCTCTACTAGGCCCATTGTATTAAAGGGGTATGATTTGAATAGGAAGTAGCTCCCTGGACCTAGGCGTGTGATGTGTGTGTTCCTCTCTGTCATTGTATGTTTCTGTGGGCTTCATCCGTCTGCCTCAGCAAGCCAGTGGGCTGAATGAGAATTTCCATTTTATGAATATTTAATACATAATAAAGTTTTCAATTTTATTCTATTCAAGCCGTAGGGGTAAAAATCTGGCAAAGCCAACCCTCAAGGACAGAACACACCGTAAAGGTAGTTTATACGATGGTGGTATCAAAAGTACAGTTCAAATCAGCTCACTGCTTCAGAAATTATGCTACATTACTAAAATACACACACAAAATGGTGTAACACTACATCCTGTAATAACATCCACTGTGTCCCATATTTCCCACATCTCAACCTGCCCTTATGCTGTATTACTATTAGATCATAGCATATCCTGGCTGCCTGCTGTGTCCATGGTGACCTGGCATGGCTCCGCATGAGACACCCAGCTGGGGAGTGCCCCTGAATCAACTTGGGATTAGCCAAGGATTGTCTGGGATTACTCGGGGATGGAGGAGGATTAACAGTGACTGCCTGTTTCGGGGGCGTGAGGGCCATAGGATGGCCAAATTGCCCCTGACTCAGACTCCGGCAACAGGAGGCAAACCACACAGAACCACACCTACAGTGGAACCACCTGCAACCTGAGCTATTCTTAGCTTCTGTTACACACTCACAGGGCAACAAAAGAGGGAAAAAAACGGATGTGGTGGAAAACTACACAACAGGAAGCCAGCAGATAGTGATGATGATCATGATGCCATTGCTGGCCACTGTCCGAAATCTCTCAAATCTCTCTAGCAGGTGGATTCATCAGATAAAGAGGGTTTGGGATGATGACAAATCCCTCCAAGTTCAATGGGGCTGCTCTTCCCTCATACGGGGATAAATTGAGATTTGAATCAGACAGGTCACACAGAGTTGCAGCATGAAGTGGTTGAGCTCGCTGAAAGATGCCCCATTTATAAACAGCAGCGGTGGAACAGCATGAAAGCTTACATATGTTTTAATTCAGGCATGCACAGGACTTGATGGGGATGATTTGGAGTGGTATGATAGGTGGATGATCCAGCCAGGGTGAGACAGGGAGTTGGCGCGGCACGTAGAGAAGCCGTCAGAAGCAGGGAGCGGGCATCCCCTGCGGACCTGCACTGCCGAGATGAAAGGCTGTTTAGTGTTGGAGCAGCAGCATCAAACAACCGCCTCCTCTTGCATCCTTTCCCCCATCCCCCACTCTCTCTCTCTCTTTCTTTCTCTCCATCTTCCTCTCTCACTCTCTTGACTCTCACCACAATATGATATAGTTCTGCTGTTGCACGTTTACCCGGTTGCCATGGTTACCCAATGCTGGAGGTGTCACAACGAGATAACCCAAGGAGGCATTCACAGATCACCTGAATTCAGTTCGCCTCCCATTTATGTGTTCTCTGCTGCAATTTGATTTATTTGTTTCCCTGCCGTGCAATTCAGTGTGAATACAAATAATCCGCAACATAATGGAGATGGTAGAAGTGTGAGTACCCTTCAATCTGTAACAATCTATTGTACCAGGATATTCCTAAACCACAGGAGGTGCTTTTGATTTGATATTTTTCTGCTTCAGTGTCAAAATGCCTCATGACAACAAAGGGCAGTATTGCAACCACAAATTTAGGCACACATCAGGAGCCTTACCATTCTGCAACCCTTGAGATGTACATGAAAATACAACAAAATACATTCTGTAAATTACCAAATTAGCAAGTGTACTTTCTAGCACTTAGTATATAATGGAAAAGTATTTGGGGACAGGCCACATAACTGAAAGCACAGAGATTGAAAGCAGCAGCTAGAAATGACAGTTCTGTGGAAGACAGTGTATATGAGGAGGGGAAAATTAAGAAAATCAAGAAAATACTCAGCCCACAGTGACAAAATAGGAAGAGGGATTGCAATAAAGACAGCAAGGAGGGAAGGGGAGATAGGAAGTGAAGGTGGATGTCAGAGGGTGGGATACATCCATTAGCCTTCCTTCCTCCCGGCTCAATCTTGCGATACATTCCCCCCCATTCAAGATACAAGAGCGAAAGAGACAAGGCTGGCGCTAAGCCAGACTGGCACCGACATCAAACATACAGTACGCCCAACCACAGCAGCTTACATCAGCCCGGCTGAAAGGAGAAGTAGAGGAGGACAGATGGATTGATGGAAATGAAAGTGGGAGGATTGACGTACATAAGGAGACTGCCTCAAGACTGAGTTTCAGGTCGTTCCAGGTTGGCTGAGGCTGACAGGGTCTTGCTCTGTGCCAGCTGTAGCTGTCTTTCGAAACTTGTTTGTGTTTTTGAACACGCTCTCAATTTTCTAAAGCTGTGACACTGGTTGACACTCATTGCACAGAGACCCAAGGAACTACCTCAGTGTGTATTTTGTTCATCTATTAATAGACAATAAACCAATCTTATAATCTGACACTTTTTCCATGATTCAGTATGTATGGAGTGAATGATTTTGAAGCAGCATTGGTTGATTTCGGTTTATCGTACTTTATATTGACTTTTTAATGTTTTTTTCCCCCCTCTTTAACACATACGTGACACATATTTCACTCATTGGGGTGTCCTGGTAGCTCATATGCACTTTAGTCAGACCCAGGCACTTTGTCATACTTATTCTTTCTCTGCATTACTATCATCAATAAAGCAGACAGATCTTAAAAAAAAGAAATAAATTTCACTCATTTAAATTTCTCACCTCATGAAGGCATTTTATGTAACTTGTAATTATAAATATATAGTGCGCATGTAGTAATTAGCAAGAAAATAACACATTTTGAGTAGTCTAATTTGATCTTTTCATAATTCTGTGTCTCTCATCTCTTTTACAGAACTCCATCCGACATAATCTGTCCCTACACACACGTTTCATTCGAGTCCAGAACGAGGGAACAGGGAAGAGCTCCTGGTGGATGCTGAACCCAGATGGAGGAAAGATGGGAAAAGCCCCACGCCGCCGAGCTGTTTCCATGGATAACAGCACTAAATACCTGAAGAGCAAAGGACGCATCAGGGGCAAGAGAGTTGGCCGTCCTGGCATAGGAGCTGGATCTGCTGTGGTAGGGCTCCAAGGCTCCCCCGACCATGGCAGCCCACCACAGAAAGTCCTTCCAGGAGCTGGAGGAGCATCTGGAACAGATGGAGAGTTTGATGCATGGACAGACCTCCACTCCAGAGCCAGTTCCTCAGCCTCAACCTTAAGTGGTCGTCTGTCACCTATCCTTGCAGAGGGAGAACCAGAAGAACCAGAGGAAGGAGGCCTGTCATGTTCCACCTCCCCTCACCTGTACCCCTCACCAACTAGTGCTCGCTCTCCTTCCATGGGGGCGGGAAATCGCTGCCCACCCCTGGAGCAACTGCCTCAACTGGCTAACCTGACAGGTGCCATCAGTTTGGATGAGCAGCTAATGGAGGATGGTTATCATCACCACCACTCACAACAGCAACAACACCAGCAGCTTCCACCTGTTGGTCGACATAAGCACCAAACCGCTGTTTATCACTACAGCTCTGGAGTGAAGGGGCAGAGCACCTATGGTGCAGGTGTTTATGGTACAACAGGAATGGGGTTGCTACGCCACCACTCACCCATGCAGACCATTCAGGAGAACAAGCCAGCCAGTTTCTCTGGAACCATGCGGGCATACTCCAGCACCAATGCTCTGCAGAGTCTGCTAACAGCGACCCCAACTGGGCAGCAGTACTGTGCCAAGGACATGATACTGGCACAGGAGAGAGAAAGCCATCCCATGATGAGCCAAGCTAGTAATGGAATAGGCTCCAACCATCACAATCACCACCAAGGCCACCATAACAGCCACAACCACAATGGACCTCATAGTCATAGCTCAGCTCACAGCCATACCAGAACTCACAGCCATACTCCTAACCATAATCACAACAATGTAACCAACCACAACCACAGCTCACCTCACAGCCTCGCTCACAACGGCCACAACCTCAGTCAGAGTCATAACCACACGCCACCTCGGGCACAGGCTCTAGCTCCACGAGGAAACAGCAGTCAGCTGCAGACCTACAACCACAAAGCCCCCTACTTGTACAGCCCTCCATCACACGCCCACCTCCCTGCCTCCACTACCCTTCCTCCGAACCCAGCAGGCATGCTCGGTATGCCCCAGGACTCTTGCCATGTGGCCGCCGCCCCACACCCACATCCTCGTCACAATCATTACCCTGACCCACAAAACCAAGGCATGGGTAACGGAACATATCACCACGGCCAGGGGATGGGGGGCAGTAGCGTTGATAGCAACTACCACAGCTATCACCAACCTCACCCACATGAGAGACTACCAGCTGACCTGGACATTGACATGTTCCACGGTAGCTTAGACTGTGATGTTGAGTCCATCCTCCTACATGACATCATGGACTCTGGAGAGGAGATGGACTTTAACTTTGACTGCTCCCTAGCCCAGGGGGTGGGCATTGGAATGGGCATGGGCATGGGTGTAACTATGGGCATGGGGATGGGGATGAGTGGACTTGCTGGTCCACAACAAGCTCATAGTAACCAGAGCTGGGTACCTGGCTAAAGTCAAGGCTACCACATTGTAACCAGTTCTGCTGCCCATGAAGCACTGTGCTCAAATGTGGCATACTTGACTTGATACAGAGACTAGAGGACCAATACTCCCTTCTCTCTTTTTCGTCCTGACAATTCTTCAGTTATCCCCTCCTCTTTTGATTCCTCCCCTCCCGAGAGATCTAGTTCATGTCACATTAAGTTTTTCCTTATATCAACTATACTGTGATGACAATCTCTCAGCTGTGCTTGCCCAACTTTACTTCTCATTTACCATGAGAACTCAACTCTCAATGCACTTTATTGCAAGTGGGTCACATCTTGCAGTGCAACGTGTTCTCAGAGCGCTCAGGCAGAGCTTGGCATATTTCGTAAGGTGGCTGCAGTATTTGACAGGAACAAATGAGGAAATCACAGGCTCTGTTGATAAAGTGTCACATCTCGGCATTGAATTAAAATTGGAATCCTTTTCTCATATGCTGCCATTGTCAGTAGTGAGGACAATCTTTTTTTTTTTTCATACAAACAATTTTATAAGTGCTTTGTCTGCAGACTTTTCATTAGTTTTTTCCAAAGATCAGAACATGTATCCATAAAACATATATATTTTGACTTTCCTATTTGATGATTACATACACATGTTTAGATCACACATTTTTTCTTTTATATAGAATGTCTTTTACAGTGTCATGCATTCAGTCCTTGGAGGTTTGACTTCTCTCTTGGATGTGACATTTTGTTAATGCTCTTTTGCCCTTGGTTATAGAATATTGTCACAACATCGTTAAATGGATTCTATCATTACTGGCTAGCATGCAATTTGGTGAATTAAAATGTCATATCCCCTTGTCTCACCTGAGCTTTTCATGCCAGTTGTTTTCTCTCTCTCTCTCTCTCTCTCCCCCTCTCTCTCTCTCTCTCCCTCTTGCTCAGCCTCTTTCTTTCACTCTCTGCCTGCCAGTGGAGACAAAGTAACCATTCCTCACACTAAGCCATTAATGTGGCTTGATTGAAATTCAGCATCTTGCTTTTAATCTCCAAAGTGATGCTGCAGCGATGCGTCATTATTGAGAATCTAACGCATTGTCCTCCCATCTCTCACCCCGGCCGTCCGGGCTGGCACTCGCCTCGCCGACTAAATGTGCCAAGAAAGCGAGACAAAACTGTGATTAACGCCAAGTCACTCTGCCTGTCGTCCTGCTCTGAGGAGGCCAATGTCACTGTCCACTTGCCTGCTCACAGAGGGTACATAATGGAAAAAATGGATACAAGGATAAAACTGTTTCCGTCACCAACCTCAGTTTCCATGCTGTTTGCTGTTTGCGTGTATGTCAGAAAACAGGTAGTGTAGTGTAGTGTTTTTATTGTAAACCATCTCCATTATCTGTATTTTGTGTTCCCTTGTTCCCATGTTTTCAGTACTTATACCCTGAGCAACAAATACATCTGAGGTGCAAAAAGAGAGATTAAACAGAAAACAATCAGCAAATCTGAATGGTGTGAGTCTTTGCGCAACAGGGTTTCAAAGCCCCACACGGCCACATACATCCACTTTATGTGTGTTTATTCTGTTGTCTTGTAGTTGTTATTGTGTTGTTGAAATTTCAAGGACCAACAGGGACCACACTGAAATATCCATCATATAAGGATGATATTCTATGGTGAAAAGATGTTGGTAGTGCAGTGTGACCTTCCTGTGCTCCAATACCATGCACCCCTCCCACATGTGCTCTGCTCAATTGTCTCTGTGTTTGTGAGTGGGGGGAGTCTGAAGCTTGCTTCTCACTGGCCTTGGGAGAGGAAAAAAAGAGGACACCCCTATTCTCTAGTTCCCTCAAGGAGACTCACCGTGCTTGGTCTGTACCAAGTGTGGCACACAAAGAAAAAAGAGGGGGGTACGGGTGGGGTGGGGGTTATTGTTACAGCCAAAGGTCAAGCACGGCACAGACTATCAGACCTATTATTGGGGTAAATACCTTCATTTCAGGGCTTTTAGCTGCGCTGGTTCCAGTTAATCTCCGTGTGGAAAATGTGTGGAATTTTCTCACAAATTGGACCTCACAAAGCAGTTATGCTATATCCTATGCTACATACATTTAGCAATGCCCTGCCATTCAAAAGAGAGCTATATATGTATGATGTCTAATTTTCCTATATTTATTTATAAAAGAGATTGGTCTCTGTCACTCTTAAATGTGGTAGTTGTTTGAGTCAACTCCTATCCCATCCTCTTTTTTTCTCTGTTTTTTAAGATGTCACTCTCCCTTTGCCCTTTTACTGACATTTATTTTGTAAAAAAAAAAATCTATATATTAAGAATATTGTATAATAGTTTTTAAAATCTCAAAAGAATATCAGTTTTGTTGTCTATTTCTTTTTTAAGAGAATGTAACTCATCATCTGGTGACTGTTAAATAAATGAAATGAAAGGGGAAAAAATGTCTCTGTCTTTTCACTTGAAGATAAATTTGGTTTTTATAAAAGTGACCTTTTCACTACGATTTTGAGAACCTACAGTAAATTTTCTTAAGCTTTTTCTTGTGTGCTTTCACACAGTCACTGACAAGATGAATGAATGCACATTTCTTGTTAATTTACTTCTTTTATGCCACGTTTGTTTCATTTTTAATACACAATGCCTTTCACATGTGCAGACAGATGACCCCTCTTGGGAGTCGTGCTCGACCAGGTAGCCAAGTAGCTACGTGGGAGGCAAGAGAGAATGAGTTGAATGAAAAATGGAGGAATGGAAAAATGTACCTTCTCCTATGTCAGGAAGCATCTCATGTGCTAGAGACAGCAGGAGAAATAAAGAGAGAAATTGGGTGAATGTGGATGTGTGAGAGAGAAAAATCCTGACAGACAGACAAAACATGGAGGCAGCCAGACAGCCAGACAGAGTTGGCAGGATTGCAGTAATAGGTGTGTATGTATGTATGTGTGTGCTTGTGCGTGTGTGTGTGTGTGTGTGTGTATATTTGTCATAAGGCTTGTTATGGCCCATGAAGCGGTATAGGTTGGCCACAGCTGTCCTGGTCCCATTGGAGGCGTTTTCACAGGAGGAGTGTGCAGCACTACAGCGCCATGCTGCCAGGCCCCAGGGGAGCCCCCACCACACACACTCCCCCCGCCTCTACACTCACTCAGACATCACACACACATATAGAGACACATACCACACATTCGCACACGTATATTTGAAAATAACACAAATTCACACATTTACACAAAGAAGCTCACAGCACAGTTACGAAACCATACACATCGACACACACTCACGGAAGCAGATATTTCTCACTTAGATGTACAGTTTTAATTGACTCCACTTGGCAAAGCCTCTCTGTAGGGAAAGAAGTGAAAAACTGAAAGAAAGCGGAAGATATAGGGGAAGGTGAGGCAGTATGTATGGATTCTGTTCTCAAAAAAAAAAAAAAAAAAGAGAAAGAACACACTTGTTGTGGCCTGATGAGCTGATTTAGTTTTAACATGGCCCAGCAGCCTCAAAAGATGCTTCATAATTTCAACAATTAGACCAAGCCAAGTGTAACCGACACTGAGAGTTTGGCAACAGGCCAGAGTCTCACTCTTCTCTGCTTTTCCCCACAGACTGATCGAGGTAGAGGATTGAGGTAGACAGGAAAGCAGTCCGGTCCAGGTGCTCTGCCTCGGGGAGGGTCTGCTCTTCTGTTCCTCATTATCAGAGAGAGAGGGTGAGAGAGACAGAGAGAGAGAGAGAGTGAAGCGGCGTTACAGTGTCATTATTCATCCACTCAAGCATCTGGGAGCAGGCCCTTCTTTACTTGGCCCATGATATCACTGTAGAGACCGCCCTTGGAGCTAAAGGCTGGCTGGGGACACTGCTAACTGCTAACAGACAGACCCACCCAGGCGAGGCTCCAGGGTACACATGTCCTTGAGTGCTTATGAGGATTCAGCAGTTCTCACTTTTCAGCCAAGCGGCAAACTGGAAAAGTGCTACATCTACCAAAATTCAGTTCTTCGTAAAAGTGATTAATTCACACATATTGAAGGGTGGAGTTTGGTGTTTTTAGAATAAGAGTCAAGATTAACAGGGGTAATTGTCTTTGACTTATTTTCAGCCAGTGCAGCCGCTATAAATAAGGAATAGTATCGTATGTAAAAGAAAAAGCAAAACAATGCACAACCTGTGCAGAGGTTGGTAATCACTATGTGGAATTGAGCCTAGAAAAGAGGATGTGCTTGGAACGATGATCCCATTCACATTTTTTTTTCTTTTTTCTCCTGACAATGAGCCCTGAGCAGTTTCTCATAAAGCCGCTTAGAGTCCATAACTGTATCAGTTGATCATATAGAGCACAGATGTCAAACGGGCAGTGCATGGGCTAAAACCAGCCCTCCAAAGGTTCCAGTCCAGCCCACAACATGAATTTACAAAGTGCAAAAATTACCCTAATATTTCCAATTAAGAACGTTGAACTCATTCTAGTTCAGATTCCACATACAGACCAATATGATCAAAAGTAAATAATAATAACTTTTTAGAAATAAAATGCGGAGAAAATTAAAATTAAATGTAATATTAACAATATTCCTCATGATACTAAGTGTTTTCTGCATTTGTAGATCCACTCTGTTCTGTAAGTTGTGTTAATAATAAGTTGACACCTAATATTGTTGAAATTGTTTGCAGTTTAGTTCTAAATTCCAAACTTCAAAATTTTAGCAATATTACGCCTGTTACCAAATGTTTGTTTAACACTGTGTGCAATGTGTGTACATAAATAAAAGACAAGATGAAGCATATTATTGTTGCACTCAATTGTCTTAAGAATTTTTTGTTTTTTCAGGTTATACATATTTTTTTGTTTGGAAAGTATGTAAATGTATATTTTTCATAATTTTATATATTTTTAGTGCAATAAAACAAAGAGTAAAATTTGGAGTTGTCATTATTTATGGATTATGCTATTATTCTTATGGTTCGGCCCACTGGAGATCAAATTGGGCTGAACATGGCCCCTGAACTAAAATGACTTTGACACCCCTGATATAGAGGATGCACCGTCGATGTTTTAAACCACGTCACAAAAGTTAAAATCCTCCTTCAGAAGTGGAGATTATTTGAGGGACACAGTAACAAAGAAGAGTGAACAATTTAATGTAATCTAAAAAGGTTAGAGATACAAAGTTGGGTAACATTTTCCAGACCAGTGGAGGATAACAACATTTTAATTGTGGAAATATCTTTACTCTAAGTGGAATACATCACTGATACTGAGTGATCCTGAAGATTACCCTCTAAATGGGCTCCACATGATGACAGAGTTTAGACACGATGCCAGTACAACAACAGGAGAGAGACACTTCTCATCCTCTCCTGTTGATGTTCGGGGATGAAATACTGTTTTTGTCGTTAAGCCAGCCTTCTATAGCCGCCTCATTATTGGCCATGCATTTAATGAAATAGACGGCGACTGAACGGCAAAGGTGAAATTAAAAAGAATTCAATGAAACACTGTGCCTGAGTGTAAAAATAAGGCCTGTAGCAGTGTTTGTGCTCCCTGTGGAACCTGAGGATCATAATGATGTTTTATGAAATTGATTCCTTCAGTGGGTTTATAGACAGGGCAATATTTAGGAGGGTCAGGGTCTACTCTGATCAAGGCCAGAGAATTTACAACAACCAGACTGAAAATGAGCACTTTTACTGCACTTTTTATTGCACTAATATTAAGATATTTAAGTGATTATGATCTGGAGGAATCGACAGAATTTGACCAATAGTAGTTATGATCATACAGTAGTTATTTGTGACAAAATGCTGGGTTAACATTAATGAACAGTTACTTTGTGGTTTGGAAAGTCAGTGATGGTCTGGACCACAGTGAGACCACAGAGCATAAAACATTGGCCCCATGACCAGATTATCATCATCTATACTAGTAATGGCATAGGGTCTTGACCTGACCATGTTAATTGCTTATTTTGTGGTGATTTTCAATAAAACTATAGCACTGAAGTAAATTGAACAAGCTGTGGAGAATCTAACAATAATGCAGTTAAGAGGCAAAACTAAAATTAAAAAATATTATCACATTAGTATCATTCCTATATTTCCGAATGCACCATTTAACTTTAAGGCTCCATAAACTACATGAGAGAAGCCTTTCCATCATCCGATGGGGGATTTTTCTTCACATCGATGTAAACAAACCTTAACAGCCTCAACAGTAAACATTAATAACTTGGATTCAGTTGTTGTCTGGTGTTAGTCTCTGTATTAAAAGACCTGTCAATCAAGTTCAAAGTCTACTGTATAGTCACGTTCTCTAAAATCTGGCGGATGGGTTAGTCAGCCTGTCCCCCGTCCATTAAAAAATATTTACATGGATTATCAGTTTAGAAATTTTCAGAATGATTTGACCCTTGGAAGAGGCAAAGTCATTTAAAATTCCTGTAATAGATGTTTGGCATATCAGTATGCCAACCATGCAATTAACAACTTCTTATGATGAAACATTGACTGAATGTCTTACAATTAATCAGGTCCAATTATCTTGATACTAGTCTAATAATCAAGTCCATATGCTGCATGATAACAGTATTTACTTTTAATTGGAAAAAAAAAATAGATTAATTCATCCAGTTGATCTTGATCTTGTGAGTACCCCAATACATTTTTCATATCTATGTATGAATCGCATGCAAGCAATAAAGACTAATAAAGACAGAGCTCATTTAAGTCTTCTTGTAAGGGAGAATTGTGTGGCTTTGAGAACCAGGAAACTGCTTTAATCCTGAAGGCAAATATTCAAGACCAAGTCCTTAAGTGTCCCTGAGCAAGACACTGAATCCCTACCAGCTCCAGGATCCCTACCAGATCTAGACGTCCACTCAGCCTCTGCTTGGGCGACGGGGGATGGATATACTTTCTTTAACTTTATCTTAATTGATTATTATTTATGTTTTATTGATTATTTTTTAATTTTAATTGTGTGTTTTAACTTATCTCTTTTGAATTTCTGTAAAGCACTGCAAATTGTCCTGGTATAAGTTGTGCTATATAACTAAACTTGCCTTGCCTTCACTGCAATGATCAATTGAGAAATTAGTCCAACAATATGCCAAACTGCTGTAATATCTATATTATAAAAGGGAGGTGGACTCTGTTTGTGTGTGTGTGTGTGTATGTGTCTTGGGCATCACACAAAATCTGGAAAAAGCTGACTGATGCAGTGTGGCATACTTATGTATTTTTGGTCAAGGAACAGACTTGCAAAAAAGGCAAGTTGATAAAACCAATATTTTGGGAGATATTAGTAATTTTGGACAACAATAGCCTTACATTTACGTTGCTATACCCAGAACGCTTTGGCTGTGACTGCAGGACAAATGCGGTATTGCGGCATGCGCAAATGCACAACGTCCATGCTGGGGAACCAGGATGCTGCCCCTCAGGGTCAGGATGTGGATTTTAAAAACACCCCCTTTTCACATCCTACCCTTGGTATTGACAATGATGAAGTCCAGGAGGTCAGCGCTCCCCAGAATAAAAACTACCACATCTAGAACCTGTGGTTCCCCATGGGTCAATGCGCTAGTAGCAATACAGTCTCATTAAATTTGATCTGCAAAATCAAACGTAACACCACGAGTCTTAGAAGGTCTAACCTCTGCCTCAAAGCTCAAAGTGCTTTGCCTCGTTATTTGGTTCTTCTTGAAAAATCTGCCGCATAAAATCCTCTCACGTCAAAATGCTCATATAAAAATAAAACAGATTACATAATCAGCTGAAAAATTCCCTCGGGTGTCCAGGGCTACTGGGTTCTTCCTGATTAAAAGAAAATGACCTACCAGGAAATCCTCCTATCTATCACTCGCCTTTATTAAACCAATCACTGTCTTTAATGACTCCAACCCCCCCGCCCT
>JAPTGZ010000009.1:10523380-10538459 GCA_029814645.1 Fowleria isostigma
CTCAGTATTCTGTAACATTATTGACCAGTTATAACATTATGACTTTTTATAACTTTCTTTTTGTAACATTATGCGTCATCATATCATTATCAGTTCTAACAAGGTGAAAACTCAAAAACCTGTGGCTTTCCTGAGTCTCAAGAGGATAAAGGAATTTAATATATGGCTCACTTTGTAAAATTCTCAAATAATTTAGCCATGTTTGTGCTGCGCAGTGGGGCCAATGTCAGTTGTTTCAACAGTTGTGACATGTTTTATCATTGAAAATCCACTGTCCTCTGCTCTAGTAAATTGTTTTTTTATTTCTCTATAATTAAATCCTAATGCCTCATCTGAATACATTACTTAATAATTGATAATTATGTTTCCAAATTGTACTCACAGCAGGTTCATATTTATTCTTTTGTTCATCAAACAAAGGAGTGCATGTTTTTTGTCTTGCTTATATGGTAACCAAAGTAGCGGGAAAAAAAAAATTCCATTCTAAGAAGCCACACTGACATATTCGTCATACAGTCAGTGAGAAGGGACTATTTTTGTACATCTTCATCTTTATTGTACAGACTCCACAGGTAGAAACAAACCTTGAATGTGGTGTGTATATGGAATACGTCAATATTACTCAGACACCAGAAATATTCATAAAATATATGTTTTGGCCTTTGCAGCACCTGCCTTTGGCTGTGTAGTCTTTTCTCTTCTTTGACCATGAAAAATCCAAAAGGAAAATGAAACATAGGGAACCAACTATGATCAGCCAATGCCACCATAGACAGAAACCAACATGAGCTCACTATTCAATGACAGCAAGACTCAAAAGAATGAATAACACTGTTTCATTTTCTAAATTACCTTTTTAGTTCGCTGAAAATGCAACTTTGGCATCAATAGGTGGCATTTCTTAATTCCTGCCCATCTGTCCACCTTACCTTCCTTTAAAAAAAAAAAAAAAAGCAGCAGTGGTGTCAGAGATCCTTTCAGCAGGCAAAATGTGTTGTGAGTGACAGAAATTAGATTGATTCTAATCAAAGAGCCTATAATTACATTGGTGCTGCTGTTGTCATTGATGCTGACAACAGCCAGCCCACCTATCTGCCTGCCCTTCAGTATGACTATATGTCGCTTTGTCTTTCTCCCCCAAACCTGTCTCACTGTCGGCCTGGCTGGGTCTCACTCCGTGTCCCATTGTTCCCTTTTCTAACCGTGGTACCTGCTTCATGTCTGGCTTGATGGTAAATGCAATCATAGTGTAATAAGCAGGATAAATTAATTGTTTATTTTCATGACATAAAAAAAAAGAGCAAGTCAAGGCAGAATTGAAAGGTCGCTAAAAAAAACCCAAAACAAATGACCTTGATGCAGTTCACATCCCGCTGGAGTCTGTCCCGTTTCTGACAGTCTGTGTGTTTGTTGTCACTCTGTTTGTATCCTTGTCTTGCCTTGTGTGCACTAAGGTACTGTCTTTTGTAATAAGTGACCTTGAGCATTGTTAAGCTGACTTTTACAACACCTGCCAGTGAATCTGTCCTTTGAACTAAGCTGGGATTCATTCAAACCCCATTATGTGTTTGTCACAGGTTAAAAAACAGCAAATAAATAAAAATAAGTCTATTCAGTTAATGCTCTTGGTGATTTCAAGGGTGTCATCCCTATACTCACGGACAGATCATATTAAAGCTATAATATGCAACATTTCTACATTAAAGGAGCTTTATGGAGAATGTGCAAATTGTTAAACTTGTATATCATCACAGCAGCAGATGAGCTGCAGCAATGAAGGAGTCAAAATGATTTTCAGATAAGAAATTCTCTGTAGAAATCAATGTTTTGTGGCCATTACTATTATTAAAGGCCATTGATGCAGGCAGCCAAGGCCGTCATATGTTGTTAGCTAACACTAGCAAACAACCAGCCAACAACACGAGACAAAACCAGATGCAAATTTTAAGTGGTGTATTATTGAAATATATATTTAAAAAAATACCAGTGCTATTTATTTTATTGATTTTATTATTTCAAACTTTTATAACAAAATTCCGATTAATAGAGATCTGTAACTTTATTCAACCAATTTCACTTTGTCAGCCATTGGTGGTTTCTTAGGTTAATCAATATTATACTATCCACAGACTGTACCACTCTCTGAATAAAGCACAGAGATAACTGCTTTCACAGTTCATCACATTTTCTTAAAAAAAAAAAAAAAATCACAGTTGGTCAAAATAACACTGCATTTTTGATTTTCTACACATGCTGCCTCAGCTGATAGTTTACATTAAAATTTGGCATATACAGAAAAAGCCACAGTAAAACCACATATCAATTCCATTTCCTGTACAGTTTGTGTTGTCAATAAAGATCTAGTTGAAATCATCCAAACAAGGTCACAAATGTTACAGTTTACACATAGTGATCTTGAACAAAATCAGTTTAAACCTTCATAAGCCTTATAATAAAACTCAGTCATGTAGAAGAAATGCTGCGATTTCAACATTAAACTCCATTCTTTTCATTTAGAGCCGTGAAAGCAACAATGCCTCTAACTTTTATCCCTTTGTCACTTTATTTGATTCTAGAAGTTGTTTCTTACTTTAGTTTAATTCAATATTATTTGTAGAGCCAATATCACAACAAGATTACCTCACAGGTGATGAGTCTTTACAAACTTTGTTGCATTGATAAAAAACACAATGAAAATAAGCAGTCAAATAAATAGTTACACAGTCGATGAAGCAAATGGATTAATGTACCAGGCATCCCCCATCCTTAGACCCTCTTTAGCGTCGACAAAGGAAAACTCCAAAAAACCCAGTGGGAAAAACAGAAACCTTGAAGAAAACCACAGAGAAGGAGAGATCGACTCCCATGGACGTTGAGGATATAGATGTGACCAGGACTGATGGACATCTGTTTGCTGATGTAATTCCACAGTCTGTAACAATGCAGTAGGGTGAGGACACTAGATAGCTGAGGAGTACAATGAGTCAGATGAGGGTGAGGGGGTCTGTCCAGATAGGTGAGGGTAAGGGAGGAGGTCAGGGGTCACAGGTCAGAACAGGCCACAGATGAGTCCTGTCAGATCCCATTGTAATTAGGTCTCAAGCAGCTACTCATCCCATCCCATCCCATCCCATCCTGTTCTGATATCAAAGGCACCATGGCGTTAGTTTTTCTTACTAGGGGAGTGCTGCTCCATAATCCCTCTAGTGGTCACATAAATCCCCTGGACTGTTGGTGTAAACCAGGGGTGTCCAAACTACGGCCCTTTTCAAAAAATGCATCACTTGTGGCCTGCCAGCATTTATGACTGAGTAATATTATACACACGTAAAAAACAATCTATTTTATGTTTCACCAAAAGGTGGCAGCAGCGCCGTATAACCGCCCTCCTGCACGGTGCGCCCATGACCCCTTTTGACCAATTTGTAAAATGACAACTGTAAAAAAAAAGAGGAAAGTTGACTGAGTGGGCCGTATGAGGACAAGACCATGGGCCTGATTTACCAAAGGTTATCTTGTATAAACTTGACTACACAAGCGAAAACCATGTTGAGGCTGACCTACTATCAGGATGCACCAAGGGTCGTGTCTGTCAAATGGGTCAAATATCTGATCCAACCCATTTAGCGTGTTTGCCGTGATGAATATGTAATATGGGTGTTTTTGCCAAAATGCACAAAATTACTGGTAGGAGGTAATGCAAATATATATTTAGTGTGTGTGTATTGTGATTTACCAAACCTAAACTGCTATTGGGCAGAACGGTGGTGTAGTGGTTAGTGCTCATGCCTCACAGCAAGAAGGTCCTGGGTTCGCTCCCAGCATCAGACAAAGTGGGACCTTTCTGTGTGGAGTTTGCATGTTCTCCCCGTGGCTCCGTGGGTTTTTTCCGGGTACTCCAGTTTCTTCCCACCATCCAAAACATGCACTATTGGTTACTCTAAATTGTCCATACGTGTGAATGTGAGAGTGGTTGTTTGTCTCTATATGTCAGCCCTGCGATAAACTGGCAAAGTGTCCAGGGTGTACCTCGCCTTCGCCCTTAAGTAGCTGGGATAGGTTCCATGTGACCCTAGTGAGGATAAAGCGAGTTCAGAAAATGAATGAATGAATGAATGAATAAACTGATGTCAGTGGCTGATTTTATGCCTATATTGATCATGTCTTAAAGCAGGTCTTAACTGGCACAACTCTCACAAAACTCGTTGCAGTTATCATGGAGAGGAGGAGGAATAGATACCAAAGACAATAATGTATATTTAACCTTTATTTTACCAGAAAGTCCTTTCAGACAAAATCTGTTTTTGGAGGTAGACCTGGCATTAGTGCCGACATTAGATACAATGGAACAGAATGATGCAGAACCATCATTCTGTTATATTGTATCTGATGTCAGAGCCACAGTGAGCGTCAGCCTGGTCCACGGACCTCTACCTCAAAATCTGTGGTGGTGTCACAGTTGCTGAAAATTCCATGATATTCCCAGGGAAGTGAAACCAATGTAAGTCAATGACATCATCAGCCGTGACCCACACATGGATCCTCATTCAAATATCAATGCACCTGGACCACTCATCATCTGACTGGTCCAAACACCGACAGTTGAGACCACAGTGATTTAATATAAATATAAATAAATATAAATGCACCGTGACCACTCATCATCTATGTGGTCCAAACACCAACAGTCTGCCACAGTGAGATTTAATTCAGTCACTTTAATTTCACTTGTATTGGTCAAAATTACTTCTAAATATATTTGGACACATGGAATTAAGTCACTTTATGTTTTACACTTATTAATTAGATGTTATTATGTTCCTGTTCATATGTATTGAACTTTAAAATTGACAAATATTAATTACAAATTAATTAATTGTAATGTTTAAAATGAACCTGAGATATATTTCCGCTTCCTGATTTTTTATTTATTTTTTTGTCATACAGATATTATTTCATCATTTCATGTTATATGGCCTTCATATATTAAAAGCAGAATAATTTTGGTAAGACCTGTTTAGATTTGTCATACATGTATGAGATGAAAAGTATCATTTGCAATAAACTTTCCATAAAATAGTAAATTGCATATTTTAATGATTCAAAAAATGTGGGCAGAATGGTTGGCCCTCACATATGTTAACCTCACTGAAAAAAGTTTGGACACTCCTGGTATAAACAAATTCAGCCTGTATTTTTCTAAAATCCAATACATGGTTATGTTTGATAGAACTTCAGAGCTCTTTATTCTAATCTATAAGGATACTTTCAGGTCATTTTTGAGATTTGAAAGTAGAATTATTACATTCAACCATTTTAAACATCATTTAATTTGTCTGAATTACATCAGATATTTACCTCAGCAAGAATGTCTCCCATGATCCTTCACAATAATGGTTTGATTGAGAGAACATTGCTACAGAAATTGCATGTTTATGATGTCTGCCTGTAGCCATGCAGCCATTTCACTCGTGGCAACTGTAACTTATATGAATCACAGTCAAATCACATTGTTGACACAGTAGTTGAATCATATGCTTTTCAAACTGATATCTGTACAAAAGTTATATATATGTGTGTGTGTATATCCAATAGGTCCAACCTCTATCTTAGTTTGAAACACTCTAAAAACTGTTTTGTTTTGTTTTTTCCAGCTGAGAATTCCCTGCAGGATATGCTACACCCAAGACAGCGTTTCCTTACCGATTCCAGTGATTTGCATATAAGTTTGTCACTAAAACAAAACAGCAGCACTACCTGTATGTGGACAGATTTGCTGAGGACTCCCATAGCTTCATGTGAACTGAATGTGCTTTTACCCACAGTGACGGGCTGTGGATGGTGTCCCTCGTTTCTCATAATATGAGGAAAAGTAACTCTTGCGCTCTTTGGGATTTTGGGCTGTTAGCTTATACATATTCTTATAAAACAGTCACCTTCAAATGGATTCAAATTATGTTCACTCCCTTTTCAATTCAACTGTGTAATGGAATATAAAAGGAAAATGACAAAAAAAGGGAGAAATTAATTTTGCAATTCTAATTTGAAATTGTTAATCATGTAAAGGCAGAAAAGGGAAAGGGAATTAGTATTTAAGAAATATGTTTTGATGATGCATAAACTACATGCAAATATAATTAATAAATTTATAATTACTTTTCTAAACATATTAATTGATTTCATTTTAATGCTTAAAAAAGTCTGTAATTACCCCCAGTCGTACATGCCATAGACACACGCTACTACTAAAGTTATTAAATAATTAAGTGGTTAATCTGCAGTTGGCACATTTAAAGTTGTGATGGACCGATACAGATATAATTTAAAGCCAATAAAGTAATATTTATCCTTTTAGCTTTAAATTAAACTGTATCGCTGACACGAAGTTGCTGTTGTACTCTTTAGTAATTTCCTCCTGTTGTAGATGAAAGTACATTGATTTTGTGTCACTGAAATGTCACAAAGCCGCACAATGTTGAATTAAACACAGTCCGGTAAATTTAGAGCTGTGGGTCTCCTTTATGATCGGGCCAAAGGGTGCTGTGTCCCTCTTGTTTGGGAGCCACGGCGTCCATCTGCCTGTTGGTCGGCTTTTATGTTTGACATGGCAGGGTGCAGCACGATGATCTCTGCAGCCTGGTGGTGTAGAGGACTAGTGACACTGCTTATCCCCGACACTATGAGACTCCGATGGCGCTAGCATGACAGAATGGCATAGGTCAACTCCTCTGTTCTCCCTCCATCACCCCTCAGTGCCAGCGGGCACGACGCACTCCCCAATTAAACGACTGTGATTTCTTCATAAACAAGGTCAAAGAGATTGGAATGGTGGGTGAGTTTGGAGAGGAGAAGCAGGGTGGGGGTGGAGGAGGAGAGGAGAGGAGAGGCCGGGTGAGTCAGTTCGGAGGGTGGAAGTAACTGGCAGAGAGAGAAAAAAAAAAACAGAAAGGGGGAAAAAGAGAGGGAGATTTGAGAGACAGAAGGAAAAGGCAGTATTAATATTCACAATCTCCCAGCGCTTCCTAAATATTTTATTACTTCCAGCTGTTTGATGTTAAGGAGACTCACCAGAGAGCCCCCCCACTCACACACACACACAAACCCGCACTAATAAAAATGGATACACACCACACCATCACAAAGATGCATTCACAAACCCCTCATGTGAGTAAATACCAACACACACACATACACACATACACACTCTACCAAAAACTCAGTCACATGAACATGCACAACATGAAACATGAACATCCACAGACACACAACACAAAAAGAGAGGGAAAAAAATGCAAAAACACTCAAAACACACACTTGCCGATGAATGCAATTACATATACAGTGTGCACAGCGGGAGCACACAATTAAAACACGCATGTTTACAGCCGCAAACTAGCACACACTAAACCACATGCAGCGCCGATACATAACCATATCAAGTAAAAATGCATTCACCAAATCTCCCATATACACACATCCACACGAATGACTGTAGACCCCATCATCTGTCTTTCAGGACTTCTATCACGTTTATTCATTTATTTATTGGCTTATTTATTTATTTGTGTATTCATTATTCGTCAGACTGACTTTCTTTTTTTATTTGCGAGCTTGGTTCCGAGGGGAGAGAAGGAAGAACATTCATCTTCTGATGAGAGCAGTCATTAATTCAGAACAGGCCCATCCCTCGCTCTCTCCCTCTGTCAGTCTGTCTCTTTCTCCATGTCCATCAGACGGACTCCCTCGCTCTCTGTCTCTGCCCATCAGCTTGACTTTCTGCCACTGTCTCTCCTGTGTCTGTCTGTGTTTTCCAGTCTCCCCTGGACTCGGCATCCTTCTCTTTTTCTTTGTCGTTCTCTGCCTGTCTCTCCATCTCTGTCTTCTCTGTTTCTCCAAGATGCTGTATGTTCACACTGGGTCAGCTACTTTTGTAAAAACAGAAGTCTCATTGTGAAAAGATGCTTGCCTTTTTAGGTGATTTATGATAAGATCTCTGCCAAAACAAGAGTGAAACTACAAAATCTGTTCTGCTTTGTTCCTTTATTTTTTTTTCCCTCTCTAGTGAGAAGGGACAGACACAGTTCAGTTATTTAGCTAAAAACTGTTTAGCTCCCAGCTGGTTAAACCTCTGTCACCTCAGTTTAGTCATCTCACCAGTCAGTAGCTGCTCACACAGGTGACTGAGCTGCTATGTGCTTTGTTTCATGTTTGTTTCATGTCTTGTGAGGGGTGTTATGATGAAGGAAGGCAGGTTTGAGTGTCTGGAAGTCGACTAAAGACATCCGAGGCCACAGTTCAGAACAGCTTTTTTCTCAGCTGCAGCCTCATGCAATCCTACAAAGACTGAAGGGGTTATGGAAAATAAATGAATGAATGAATGAATGAATGAATGCAATCTATTAGCATGAGGAAAATGCTGCTTCTGTACAATTCTCAATGTTTCTCAACCAAATTTAACCCATAAAAACCACAGCCACTGGAAACTATATTAATTTATTATATGAAATGTTTAATGTTGAATTAATCTTATTCATTTATTATTATAATAATTGGTGTAAAGTACAGTTTGTCATCTTTTCATGGTCATTAGATATGACCCATTTGGACATTCAGAGGCTCCGGAGTGAATCTAGAAACACTGTCATCTTCTACAACATTGATTCACCAGTAAAACCCATGGAGTTTATAAATGACAGTGGATGGACACACTTGGTTTATGTTCAGTTATTGATGTATTTTGTTGAGAAAAGTCACAATTTCCTCTGTTTTGATATAACTGATTTATTCATTTTCATTTTCTGAACCCACTTTATCCTCACTAGGGTCACGGGGGTCACATGGAGCCTATCCCAACTACTTAAGGGCGAAGGCGGGGTACACCTTGGACATTTCGCCAGTTCATTGCAAGGCTTGATATAATAACTCTAAACTTTAATCTGAGCTTTTATGAACATCTACATGATGAGTTTCAAAAAATACCGGATTTTCACTGAAAAAAAACACAAAATGCAAGGATAATATGATAATAAATCATAATAAATAATTGAGGAAATGTTAAATATGGAGAAAAATTCATTTAGGAACTGACACAAAAAGAAGCACTGGGTCTTTATGGGTTGAATTTAAACTCCTCTAATTTTAACCACTCACGGTGCTTTTCAGTGTCATATGTTCTGGTTGCTGATAGGAAAAAAATAGCAGGGCTTGATGTCACAAAAAATTCCACAAACATGTTATGAAGAATGACCATGGCCTCATGCAAGAACATCTCAGCGTCATATTCAGCCAACGCTCATAACTTCAGAGGACTGACCTCCTTACAAGATGAAGGACCACCAACTGCGTCGCACCGAAACAAATTATGAAGCGTGTAGGGTTTTCAAAGTCAAGATTGCTTCAAAGCAATGAAATATAGATCCACTTAGTGAAAAGCATGTAATTATAACACAGGTTATAATTACAGCAAAGTAATTACACATGATTCCTACAACAGATCTGGACTCTAATTGGGTTCACACCTGAAAGAAAATTATAAATAAAAAAAATGTGAATGCAGCAAATTCAACTGATACATGCATTAGTAACACTTGTTAGTACAGGTGGTTCTTACATTAGGCCCTTTTCATTAGTAGTATTCAAATGAGGCACTTTAAATGCTTAAGCCTTGGGTTTCAAACACATGGCCCGCTGGCCAAAACGGGCCGGCAAAAGGGTCCAGTTTGGCTCATGGGATGAATCTGTGAAATACAAAAATACAATCATTTTAGTTCAGAGGCCACATCCAGCCCAGTTCGATCTCAAGTTGGTCGGACCAGTAAAGTACTATATTTAAATTATGACTGTTTGTATTTTTAAACTATCCTTTCATTAAACAGTGCATAACCTGAACAAATATAAATAACCTGCAATGTCTTAAGAGACGTAAGTGCAACTTTAACAATATTCTGTTACTAAATGTACTGTGCATTTGTAGATCCACTGTGATATGTAAGTTTTCATGCACATGTGAAAATGAAATTGCATTTACTTTTCTGAATAAATAAGTTTTTTTCATGGTTGTTCATGGTATTTTTAAAGGAGAGTTTGTAGATGTAAACGTTTTCATAATGTAATTTTACTTTTTCACTCTAAAACATAGAGAAAAGTTTGGAGTTGACATTATTCACATATTATTGTGTTATTATTTTACTGGTCCAGTCCACTTCACATCATATTGGGAGGATGACACCCCCGGCTTATGCCTAAAAAAAACCTACAGGACTCCAGTCTGTGAATGCGAGATAGATGCCATGTTAAGAAAATGTGTAAACACCAATTTAAAATCAATATTTTAGGATGTTTATTATGTCAGGAAATTCATCAAAATAAGAAAAATAAGTTAAAAATCATTACATGACTATTTAGGGTAGATTTGGTGTTAGTGAGAACACATTGTAGATCACAGATAATGACTGTAAATCTGGTGATGCTCTTCCCACTTCATCCATCCATATATTGAGTAAAGGCAAAAAAGGCAGATCCTTCTTTAAAATTTGCTTCTGTAAACTGTCATATGAATATGATGTGAACCTTCAAACAGTCAATTTGGTGTTGGTTTATAGTCAGTAAACTAGACGGTGCAGTGTTTGTCATAAGGTGGCGGTTTGGGATGTCTCAAATGACTATAATAAACATAGAAGAACAGCATTGTTTATCAGTGAGGACAGAAGACCAGTCAGCTGATCAGTCACTAAAATGTACACTGTCAGATTTTTTCTCTAAAAAAAAAAAATTCTATTTTCCTTTATTTCTTTTTTGAATTAGACACAATCTTAACTCATAAGAATTCTTATGTGAATTTGGGACATTTTGACAGAATTTGGTGCATTTTTCTAAAGATTTTGTACAGAATTTGTGGATTTCAAAATACACCTTTGGACAGTTTACACTGATCATATGTATGTGTGGTGTAGAGAAAGTACCATAGCAACATTTTGAGCAGGGTTACAAAATATTCTCCTCAATTACAATTTGTTATTAAAATTCGTTATAATCAGGAGGTTTTTGGGTTGATATAGTTAACTGTTTTTTCATCCAGTCAGATTTCAGTTCCACTGGGAAATTTTGGTTGCTGACAAGGGCCTTTCCATTCCATCAAAAACATGTTCTCAATACTGTTACAGTTGCAGCTAAAACCTAATATTGTCAGTAATATAAACAGCAAGAGCCAAAAACATCTACATTTTAGGATTTTTCTGTCACTAAAATGGAATAAATTGGACACAACAATTTAACTCACAAAACCATCTTTTAAAAACCTTGACAGTCATTTTTGGCATCGCTTAACCCATAAAGACCTCAGGTCTCCCTCGAAAAAGAGATTTTATCTTAAGGGACTCCCTGGTTAAATAAAGGTTAAAAAATTAATAAGATTAAATAAAAATAAAAACATCTACCACCAAAAGCCTTCACTGATCTAAAATGTTAAATATCTTCTGATACACTAATCTTATCAATACATGTAAATAATTGGCATTTACACCAATTATTTATCATCATTATATTTGTTCATCAGATATGACACATTCGGACGTTCAGAGGCTCTATAGTGAATGTGGAAACACCGTCATGTTCTACAACATTGATTCACCAGTAAAACCCATAGATTGATGTGATTTGAGACACTTGTTTTTTCACTATTGATAGATCTGCTGAAAAGGTCACTTTTTCTTCAGTTTTTTCTGTTTCTGATATAAACCACACTGTAATCTGAGTTTTTATGAGCATCTACATATATAGAAAAAATACCTGATTTACACTTTTAAGACTGGCTCAGAGTGCTTGACAATAACACTCAAAGAATGGGAAGGTTTCCAGTACGAAGAGATTATTACCGCAAGAGCAGTGAAGCAATACATAAACACGAACAACTGTAATCGGTAAGATGTCCGCTTAGGTCTGTGAAGAGAGAGAAGAGGGCATGTGGTCATCTTTTTATACTCCTCTAGCCACGCCCACTGGTTGCCTAGGAGACGCTTGTCCAAGCATCAGGTTACCAAGGAGACATTTCACCAAACACCTGAGGAGACAGAGAGAGAGAGAGAGAGAGAAAAGGAAAGTATCCTGGCAATCATCACCCCCCCCTCCTTAAAACTGTGGACCTCCAGAACTGTTAAGAAACCACTGTACCATTGTCCCAGTGTCCAATTACGCTGTTGAATGGGACAATGCTTATCATATAGAGAACAAAATATATCTTCAAAAATCTATCATAGGCGTCATATCATCACTCTCTCTGTAAATACAGCTCCAGTCCTGACCTAATGCTGCAGGACTGGAGCTGTGTTCATAGAGAGTCGGCCTGTGTTGCAGGTCACACAGGCTGACAATGACTTTGAATTGAATTTTGGGTTATTTGACAGGTGCAGGATTCAGAAAGATGTGTAAGTAGTGTGTAATAAAACTCAACAAAGGATACCATTAAAAAAAAATCATTTACTGCTAGTTTATGTTTAGAAATTGATAGATGAAAGCCATTTCATCTATAATTTCAGTACGTTTTGTTAGTTTTGTAAAGATACACAACAGTTTCAGTTCCATTTTTTTCTTTTAGTTATCATTTTTATTTCAGTTAACCAAAATGTTTTTTTGAATTTTAGTTTTTGTTATTTTGTTAGTTTTTGTTAATGATTATAAACTTGGTGAACACCAGAGTCCCATTCCCAGAGATCCACTGGCATTGTCAGTTCAGCAACCTTTCAGTTGGCATGTCTGAACTGAGCCACCATCTCTGAGATGAACGTGTTGACCTGCAGCTGAGGTTTTGTGTCTAAATCCTTTTGACACATGGGACATCGATATAAGACACTAGCCCTCCAGTATCCACAGATGCAGGATTTGCAGAAGTTGCATCCACATGATGTGCTGACTCGATCAGTGAACACATCCAGACAGATGGAACACAACAACTGATCTTCAGATCGGACATGACCGGCAGCAGCTGTAGATGGCGCACAGCCCCGTACCCTTTAACAGAGGACGCTGATCTCTCCAATGTCCTTTCACACTGCAGTAATGACAAACATCTGATCTCCTAGGCCCACCAAGGTGCCCAGACTGACCATGTTTCTGAGGACTGTCATGTTTTAGTCCTCATGAAGGTGTGCAGTGCTCGAACCACCCATCGTGCCCATAGTGGGCTGCCTATCTAAAGACCTAAGCCCTGTCAGCTCCAATTCCAGCTGACGCTATTCTTGGACCAGCTTGTCCAGCTGGGCAGCCAGCTACTCTATGAGCATGCTCACAAGTGGCTCTGAGGATGACGCCCAGGGCAATGGCATCCTCGCCAATGGCAACCCCGGCAACAGCGTCTAGGGCAATGGTGTTGTCACCGTGCTGGTAGACACAAGTTCTAACACACCCAGGTCCAATAATGACTGCTTAAGAAAGGATACCAGCTCAAGTTTGCTCAAACAACCCACCCGGCACCTGGAGACAATAATGGTGCACAATTACTCTCAACTGGTCCACTCTACACATGTCCAAAAATCTCGCGCTAGGCGCATCATAAAAACTCAAGAGGTCCATAACAAGCCACAAGTAACAATTCCAGTAAGTGCACTGAACTGTAGCAGTAATCACTGCACCAGGAAGTTCCCTCTGACTACACAACTCCAAACTAGCTAAACTTAGCCTATCTTCGTGCAGTATGTAGTGGGAAGATTAAGCATGAGCCCAGTGGGGTGCACAGCACTTAGTGAACAGAACACGGTGTGAAACCCACCGGAGTGCCCCCTAGATGGTTGCAAAGACAACCAACAATAACCAGTCTGTGCCACACTAAACCCCCAAAAGACACAAACCCACATGGGGAAAGTGCCCCTAAACCTACCAGGGAACTCCCAGAAAGAAGTGAATCTAGAACAGCACTTATCACAGAAACGACCTACGCACAGCGATCACCAAGGACGGGATGCAAATAAATGGAGAAATGGATGAGAAAAACAACCCCCTTGTCAAAAGGTCCAAATGGACAAGCCCCAATTTGTCAAGACCGGCTCAGAGTGCTTGACAATAACACGCACAGAATGAGAAGGTTTCCAGTACAAAGAGATTGATTTGCACAAGAGCACTGAAGCAATACATGAACAAGTGTAAACAGTAATACCTAGGTCTGCAAAAATCAGCAAAGAGAGAGAGGAAGACATGTGGCTGTCTATTTATACTTGCTCTGGCCATGCCCACCGGTCACCTAGGAGATGCTTGTCCAAACATTAGGTTACCAAGGGGACATTTAACCAAATACCTGAGGAAAAAGAGAGGGAGAGAAAGAGAGAGAGAGAGAAAAGAGGGAGGGAGATAGAGAGAAAGAATAGTATCCTAGCGGTTGTCACACCACTGAAAAAAATGCAAAATATAGAGGATAATATTACAATAAACGGTAATAAATTACTTAAGAAAGATAAAATATGGAGAAAAAATTACTTTGGGAAATGCCGCAAAAGTAGCATTGGGTCCCTTTACGGGTTAAGGAGACTGTTTTTCTATTATACATGAACCCTGTTTTGTGGTGTATATTGATGTTGATATTGATCATTTGGTGCTCCCCATGTTCACTGTGTGCTTTATTGTTCATTCATTCATTTTCTCGAGAGAGTTGAGATACTGGGGCCTGTCATAGCTACCAATGGCCAGGATACACTCTGGACATGTCACCAGTTAATCACAGGGATGATATGATGTACAGACGAGCAACCATTCACACACATTCACACCTACGGGCAAGTTACATTGATCGATCATTTAACCTATTAAGTGTATATGTTTTGATGGTGGGAGGAAGATGTATTACCTTGAGAAAACCCATGCAGACATGAGAACAAAGTCCACACTACAGCTGAAATAATTAAAGGGTTAATCAACTGTAATTGATGGAAAAAATTCAGTTACAATTTTCTTGAATCAAAGTTCCATTTCCTTAATTTTGCTGCCACCAAACATTGGTTCCACTGTTTTGTTTCCCACGGATGCTTATTATGATGCACACGCCAGGATCAACACAAACAACATAAGGGACAAGGACAAAAAGGCAGAAAATGTA
>JAPTGZ010000009.1:10538559-10551391 GCA_029814645.1 Fowleria isostigma
TGCGCTTTGGGACGAGTAAACGTGACGAAGACGGACAAATACACGCAGTGGCAAGACACGAAAAACACGAAAAAACCGCTGTAGCGGGAGAGAGAGGAGCCGCTGCGTGTGCCCGTGCCGCCATCTGACTAGCGTTGTGAATGGGTATAATGTCTAGACCCCAAATATAAGATGACCCCCATTTTTTCAGTCTTATTTCAATGCAAAAAACACCGTCTTATATTCGGGCCAATACGGTATTTATTTATTTGGGTTTTATTGTTATTGTTTTAATACAGGACTAGTTATTATAGAACAATTTTTTTATGATGTGTACTACTGGTCCTGAGTATGGATTTTGTTTCATGTGTATACATGTAATGATAATAAAACTGAACCTTGAACTTTGAAATAAGGGTTTAATTGAATCAAATCAAAGAAAATATCAGTAGATTAATCGATTACAAAAATAAACAATAGCTGTAGTAGCTCTAGCTCTACTTTACATTGGATGCAATTCACTCCTGTCAGGCATTGCCCGTAAGTCACTGTACCGCCTCCAACTGGTCCAGAACGCAGCAGTGACGCTTCTCACTGGTTTAAACAGACATCACGATAAAGTGGGTTCAGAAAATGAATGAATGAATGAATCACATCACCCCCATCCTTGCTTCCTTACACTGGCTTCCTGTACGTTTTAGAATTGATTTTCAGATTTTACTGATTACTTTTAAAGCCCAAATGGGCCTGGCCCCTCGTTATATCTCCGACATGCTTGTCACCTTTGAGCCAGGACACAGCCTTAGATCTTCGGGAAGGGGGGGCTCCTGGCTGTTCCACAGTCCAGACTTAAATCTAAAGGTGACTGTGCTTTCTCCATCAGGACCCCTTGACTTTGGAACGACCTACCTGAGGAGCTAAGGCTAGCAAAGTCAGTCTCATCTTTTAAATCACTTCTTAAAACACATTTTTATAGACTGGCCTTTATGTGATGTTGTCTCATCTTAATGTTGTCTCATTTTAATGTTTTAATGTTTGAATATTCATTATTTTAGTGCATGTTTTTGGTTTTCTGTTCTTATCTCATTGCTGTGTTGTGTTGTTTCTATGCTTTGGTGTCGTTGCTTGTGTCCTGTTTATTTTATTTGCATCCTGCTGCTGTGCCATAACTCTGTCAAAGCACTTTGTCAACTCTGTTTTTAAAGGTGCTATATAAACAAAGTTATTATTGTTATTATTATTATTATTATTATTATTATTATTATTATTATTATTATTATTATTATTATCATTATTATTATTATTTACACTAATGCAATTTGGCACGGATCGAACCCAGGACCTTTATGCTGTGAGGTGACAGAGCTAACTCACCCCTACAAAATATTAGAAAAAATACACTTTAATGCCAGATCATGTTCAATTCTACACTGTCTAAATAATTCAAACACAAAAATATTTTTTGCCAAATCCATCCACATTGGAACTACTGCTCCACCATCCCTCTGGTCTCACTTAAATGAATGAGGAGGCTTTCATTTTTTCATGCAGTGCTATGTCGTTCTAAACACAGCTTTAGCTTGGACATACTCTAACGTGGAACACACTTTCTCTCTCTCTCTCTCTCTTTCTGGTTTTCTTTCTCGTCTGTCTGTGTCTTCTCCTCTGATCCGTCGACCCCCCGTGTTCCCGAGCCTGTTAATCAGCAGATTGTTAATGAAGACCTGAGTTCAAAGACGCACAGAAAGAGAGGGAAAAAGAGGCTCAGAGCTGGAAGACAGGGAGGAGTTTTGGACCAACTGTCTGTTTGTCAAAACATGTCCACCCGTCTGTCTCCTCGCCTGTCTTCTCCTCTGATGTGAGTCCCTCATTGAGCTCCCCGCGAGGACCACAACACAGCGTTTGCTCTTTGGGTTTCCCTTTCATGTTCCATTAAATGTGAGACTGAAGGAGAAAGAGACAGCCAGAGAGGGTGAGAGAGAGATTAATTACATGTTTCAATAATGGAGATTAATTAGTATTATTTAAACATTGACAGTATCAACTAGTTGTCAAGCATTTTGCGAGGCACACACTAGAGTTCTCACTTTAATGGCTAAATTCATGTCTCTCTGTGGCAGCCTAAAAGTAATCTCTTAACATATTTCCCCTCCCTCTGCTGCTCCTTCAATACTGTACATCAATTCTGCTGGCATCCTAAATTGTTGTTTTCGTGCATATCATTTCATGTTTATGCCCACCTATATTAAGTTTTGCCCGCCTGAAATAATCTGTCTGACATTTGCCTTTTGCTATTTTCCCATTACACAAAACCACAGCTTCTACGACAGGCAGCAAGCAGCGCAGAGGGGAACTCTGAAAGTGGAAATGGTCAAGAAGCATTAAAGAACCCTCCCTCATTTTTTTTTGTTTTTTTTTTGGCAGTTTCCAGCACAAAAGTAAAAATACACGAAAGGAAAAAAAAAAAAAAAAAATCAAGCAGTGTGGCCATGAAGATGTCACATCGTCCTTGAAAAGATGCCAGAGATCTCCAGACTTGTCCCAAAACTTAGGGAGAAAAGAAGGAGAGTCACTGTAGAAAAAAAAAAAAAAAAGAAAACAAGAGAGCGTGAGCACTCAAACCACATCCCGACACCACAGGCCGACTTCACCCTTTTTAACAGCGCCATATTTCCCCAAAATGTATCAGACGAAGCACGTGATAGCAAAAAGGCTGTAACATCTCTGATAAATCCAGGGAAGCAATTTGCCTCTGGAGGGAAGTTCTCTCTGGTAGAATAATTTAAAAGGGAGGGACAGAAAAGACACTCTAGTCCTCAAATAACTCTAAATGACGGCACGAAAGAGGAAAACGACAGACTTCAACCTATAGAACAATTACAAACAGAATAGGCAAAATTATCTACAGCAATGGGCGCCCAGTTTAGATCCCTCGAGGCTTCTTTGGAAGAAAGAACGTTTCAAAGACAAGAAAAATATACTCTTCTATTATATACTTAACCCATAAAGACCCAGCACTAGTTTTGTGTCAGTTCCTAAATGAAATTTTCTCTATATTTAAACTTTTTTTTTTAACCCATAAAGACCCAAACATCCACCATCTACCAAAATCATTTACTGATATAAACAGTTGAATCCCTGTTGATCCACTAATACATATAAATAATTGGTGGAAAAAACAGTTTGTCGTCTTTTCATGGTCATCAGATATGACCCATTTGGATGTTCAGAGGCTCCATAGTTACCATGGAAACGCATGTTCTTCAACATTGATTCACCTTGGGTTTTACCCCAAGGAGTTGGATCAGTGACAGTGGATGGAGACACTTGGTTTATGTTCAGTTAATAATAAATTTTGCTCAACAAGTAACTTTTTCTTGTTTTCTCTGTTTTTGATATAATAATCTTCAACTTTACTCTAAATTTTTAGGAATATCTACACGATTAGTAAATTACAAGTTGGAATATAGCTGATTTTCACTGACAAATTACAAAATACATTAATTAATATTACAATAAATGGTGAAAAACCACTTAAGAATGTTTAAATATAGAGGGAAAAATAATTTGGGAAGTGCCACAAATGTCACACTGGGTCTTTATATATGTTAAGCCCATACCCCTGTCAAATTCAAATAATTATTTTTTGTTTTTTTCCAGTTACAGGCTAGTATTTTAACTAAATAATATCTTATACTGGAAACATCATGATGCAACATTTTTTTCAAATACATTTAAATTTATTATTTCTTTTTTTTTATGCCATGGCCTTTGCAGTGGACAGTTTTTTTGTTTTGTGTAAAGCTGTGAAACTCTTGTCCACATATGAGGACAGAGGATCTTAGGAGGGAAAATCTGGAGCCATGACACATTTATTTAAGTAAAGTTACACCATTTAAGGGCTTTATTTAAACATTATACGGCTATTTGTCTTGGATATTTTGTTCAATGTTTAAATTAACACCTTTAACGGTGTAACTTTACTTATATAAATTAGTCATGGCTCTACACTTTCCTCCATGTCCAGTTTTTGTCATATCTGAGTTGAAAAACTAATCTCTGACTGAAAAAATTAAGAATTTTCTTGAATTTGTCAGGGAATAATTTTGGCCTTAAGTGTACATTACAGTTTAGTTCAGTTAAGAGTCACAAAGGTTTAAAGCAAAAACAGATAGAGGAGCTACTGAATATGCCGTACTCCTAAAGCGACAGGACTCTTCATTTGGCAACTTTATTCTTTCTGGTAGAGGTTTTTTTTTTTTTTTTTTTTATGTTTGCCTGGAAGCATCCGGAACTCACATAGCAACCACATACACATGTCAACAACTCAACAACTGTAGAACAGCAGCAGACTGATGATGCTCTGTTGCTCAAGACTGTAAAGCATTCTTTATCAATGACCTAAAGCTGAATAATAAAATATTTGAATTATGGATGATAAATGAAATTAAACTATATTTTCCTGTAAATGCATTATCTGTTCTGTCTCAGTAAAATTTAGAGTCTCGGGTTGAAACACATGCCATTAATTTCCTTTGAAATGTGACGGTTATGACGTGATTATTCTGATACCAGTAAAAGCGTAATGGATTTGAATCTTTGGCTGCGGAATGTGCAATGGTTTGTATCTTTCCATCTTTGTAGCCTGTGATTAAGATGTGATTCTGAATCTTGGACTGTGCTTTAGGGCTGCACGATATATTGACAAAATATTGATATCCCGATAACAGAATATGTAATATTCAGATCCCAAAGACATGCAATAATATATATATATATATATATATACATATTTATGTATGTATTTTTTTTTTTAAATCAACTTTCTGTTTTCCACACCATTGGGTACCAGAGTGGTTTTCTCTACCACTAACATGATAGTTTTTCTGGAAAAAAAAACTGCAGTAATGCCACTGCTGCTGGTTGAATGCAAGTTTACATTTTAATATTAATGAAAAGATGTGAATAATTTCAGAGCACAACTTTGGCCAAGGCCTGAACACTTACATTTAAAGATTTCATTTTTATATGCAGTGTTTACCAAACCAGGCCTTAATGGAATATAGTTTAGTTAAAGCTCTTCCATGGCAGCACTGTGGTACTTTAGTTACTATGAAATACATCCACGTTATTTACACATTGTTATATGTGAATAAAATGACTAAATATCTGACCGTGTTTGTGTCTGAAGGTCTATGGTAACAGCATCACCAGGTTCTATCACAGAATTGTGTCATTGATTGTAGTGGTACAGTATTTTGTCTTAAATTATAAATAATTGAATCAGCATACAAACAGTTGGCTCATTTTAACATTGTTAAGGAATATTTTCTTAGTAAATGAAACAGATTTTTCTCTAGGTGAACAAGAAATATTGCAATAATATTGTTACTGCAATACTGTACAGTACTCTAGAGCTGCACGATATTGGAAAAAACTGACTGCCATTTTTTTTTTTAACCCTGTGACATATATATGTATATATATATTGCGATATGAAAAAATACTCAGGAAGATATAATAGCTGTGTAGTGCCGATGTAAATGGTCAAACAAATTAGTTGTGTTACCTCTCGTGGTGGCAACAATTACAAGACACTGTTGACACAGAACACGTGCCATCCAAAATAATTCCAGATAACCGACGTTGCTTTTCTTTTTAGCACCAAGTCTTTGTTTTTTGGTGATTTTTTCTTGTTCACTGCTCATTTTTCAATGCTGTTACCAGCGACTCACTCCAAACTGTTTAAGAGTGATTGTGATTGGTGGTACCCTTGAAATTAGATGAGAACACATTGAGTTCATTTACCTCCTACATTGCAGGACCTGCGATATGAATATTGCAAACATGTACATTGCGATAACGATGCTCAAACGATAACTTATGCCGCTCTACTCTACACCCATATTGCATATCGCAAGTTTTGCCAATATTGTGTGTGCATCCAACTTTTTTTTAAAAATTTTTTTAACCTGAATAACCAGAAATGACCAGCTTTATGTCGGCCTTACATGCCCTCACACATGGGAGCTGTTCGATATTATCCTACAGTGTTTTTGCTGTTAAGCAGCTCCAGCACTGACGGGCAGTGTGTGAGCTGGTTTCCATCCACGCCGATAGATGGTGGGTGGGTGTGAGGGTTTGAGATGTATACTGAAGTAACAAGATCTCTGGTTGAACTCTCACAAGACGGAGATGAGGGAAGTGAAGAAAAACCAAACAGCGGGCATCCGCCTCATACTTTGCTCTACAGGGTGCATGTGTGTGCGTGTGCATGTGTGTGTATGTCTCTGTTTGTGCGTGTTGTGGGTGTTTGTGTATCCTTTCTCCAGCAGGACCCCCAGATCAAAACCGCAACCCACTCTCCCTCCCCATGCCTCTCTTTCTCTTTCTCCATCTCTCCACCCCCTCTCTCATTAAAAACTGCAGGCCCTGGCTTCTAATTAAATCCCACTTGAAAAGTCTTAAAGTCAGCCTCAGATTGATTCAATTTGCATTTCTGAACAGAGAACATTGCCTAAAAGGATTAATAAATTGGACTAAAAAATGCCTTCTTTCTGCGCCATGCCGTCAGAGCTTGTAAGACAACATCCAAAGAGAAATATCCCCCCTCAACAAATGTCTATCCAACATATGCTCTCGCTCTCTCTCTTGCACGTTCCTCCTTGGATGCCAGCAGAGATGGGAAGTGTGTATCAGGATGGGTGCGTATGCGTGATTGTCCTCTTCTGTGGAACAAACTCCGTGTCCTCCGAGGCATATTTGGGAAGCAACACATGCAGCCTTACAAGTGCTGTGTGTACGCGTGCATGTACAGTATGTGTGAAAAGGGCGACTTCATCGTATCATGCCAAAGTGAAGAAAGTGACAAGGAGGCACAGTGGGAGAAGATCCTTGCTGTACTGTCTGTAATGTGCAGAAACAGACCACGGCAATGGAGCCATGCCATTGGCTAGTGGACACCTACAGCAACATGTTTGGAAATCCAAAAACACATTGCCAGTGACAAGAGCCAAATTCAATTAGTGTGATAAAATGAAAAGAGCAAGTAAGACATTCCAAACAACCCAAAAACTGATAGCGCTGCCAAAGAAGAGAGTGAACACTAATATGAGAATTTACATAGACTCTGACACAAAAGGCCTTTCTGAAAATAATACTACATTTACAGGTTTAAAGTATATTTCTATTATACATGGCTGTGGATCCGTACTAACATGATAACACAAAATTACCTTTGAAATTTCTTCTGATGACAGCTATCAAAAGCATTTGCATCTGCAAATCAAACAGTGCAGTTTGTATAAATTGATTTGCATGTATTACTGAGTGTGTAGAATAAGATTTTTGCCTGGCATTTCCACTGTCTCTCAACTCATGGGCAAAATCAGCTTAGATTTATCTCAGCTCAGTCTTATCTGCAATACCTTTATTACTAAATATTCATTATGCTGTTACATAGTTGTCTACAGCTCATTAAAATTTCCTAATTTTTAGTGTGGAGAATTTTGGCAAATATTGTTAAAAACTCTTAGGAAAGGACCCACACACACAAGATTTTTTGGTCATAAAAGCATTTTCTAAAACTCAATGGATCTGTCCCCACTGATACGTTTCATGTGCCCAATTCGTAGAACACTGGAAAAGTGTGATTTATATGCGAACGGATTCCTGGATGGGACACATTGTCAACACTGTTACTTGCCAGTCAGACTGGCTTGTATAACGGCTGGTAGACTTTCACAGACTGCTGGTAGTTCAGTGGTTGACGCTGTATTAATAAAGAAGTAGAACCACATACTAGAACCACTTACAAACCACACAGAAGAAAGTAGGCACGGCTTCACCACATGACACTTGTTTTGACAATAATTACAGTAACGCTGGCAGAAAAATACCAAATAATATCCAGTCTGAAATACAGTACACGTGATACTAGATCAAATAAAACTGTAGATTTTTGCATAATAAAAGAAAAAGAAAATCACATCCATTTTTCGATTGAATAAAAGTTAGAGAGTTTTAAGAGGGGAGTAAGCACCAAAGAAGGATAATAAGCGGTAGTCTGCTGTGCTCAGAGGAAATCACGAATTCATTATAATGACATGAATGTAGAAATAAGGACTCGCAGTGAGTGGCAGAATTTCCAGCCGCTGCTTTGTGTAAAGCAACAATGACCCCTAGTGGTAAAACAGGGGATCATCCAGAAAATTGTATGCATAATCCCTCTGTGTGTGTGTGTGTGTGTGTGTGTGTGTGTGTGTGTGTGTGTGTGTGTGTGTGTGTGTGTGTAAACTAGTGCACACACATCTGTACATCAGGATGGTATGTACTCAAGTCCATTTCAATATATGTGTGTGGGTTGTGTGTGGTTGTATATTTTTATATGAAATGTAGTTTGTACATTTACAAGATAATGTGTATATTCTCCCACATGCAGTATGCACAACCACAAAAAAACTAACTATTAAGTGTCCTTGCACAGTATGTGTCCAGAAGGTGTGTGTGTGTGTGTGTGTTTGTGTGTGTGTGCTCTAATAATGGTGCCTGGTGGACTGGGGCTTCCTTTGATGCGATGAAGGCTGACAGGCGTGAAACAGGTCCAATCAGGCGCGTGGGTGCTGCCAATTAACCCTTTTCACCGTGTGAAACCAAACATAATTGCCTGGGGTGCAGGGGGCCACTGGGCCATGGTCTGCCCAGCGTAGGCTGAAATGGGCATTAGCAGTGCTGCCAGGTGACCATTACACACAATTGAACTGCTGGGTGTTTTTCCAAATCACATAGTTACAGTTGCTACCCAGACCTAATTGGCATGGCATTACCAAATGTCCCCTATTTCTAATTTCCACACCTACACAGTTGATCTGAATGTCTTTTGAGATACTATAGTGTGCAGGGTTATTACACTAGTGCAGACAGTATGTACTGTATTCTGCTGATATTTTCTGTGGTGTTTTCATTGTGTTTAAAACCCCAGTTTTTTTTTCCTAGCATGTTCTGACGCTGCTATAATTCTGTTCAGAATATCACAATAATCCTAACTGGAACAAATAGTGGTTAATAAGTTGAGCTTTGTGTGCACTGATAATCAAATTTTATTCATGTTATGCTCAAGGCAAATACCCCACATTTTTAGTCAAACACTCAAAACTAGAGCACAGTTTAAATGAAACTAGAGCACTGCTACTGCTCGAATGTTGCCTTATCAATGTTTACTAAAATAAAGAGCGTTTCCATTTTCATTTTTCCTCTTGAAATAAATTATTGAGTATGGGTATTAAGATAGTGTGATAAAATGATTGCTTAATATTAATAAGACTTACTCAGAGCCTGGAAGATACAAGGGCTACATAAGAGTTTACAGAAACTCTTCAACTGCTTTCTGCGGTAGCATAAGTGTATATCAGACTATGAAAGAATGAAACACTATGATTAATTTTACAAATCTAAACATGGTCTTACATATGTTTGATGTGTTCCTTTTGTTCTAAGTCTGCGTCTCAATATGGGCACATTGATTTAAAATTAATAAGAAATACATTAATCCCTTGATGAATTTGTTACTATTTTACCCTTAAAATAAACATACACTGAAAACTGTACATTACCTACACTACTATATCACCTAATAAAGAGAAGTTTTATTTTTTTAAATCAACTTTTGTGGTGGGAAATGGTTTTACTGGTCAAAAAAGCTCCAGAATCAAAGTTATTATTATTATTTTTTTTTCTGACAGCTTTTAAGTGCTTAATAATTAAAAAAGATAGGCTTATACAAAAATTGTCATACATTAACACTAATAAGGGAGAACACAAATGTGAAGTACATATCAAAAATGTATAGGAAGGAAGGAAGGCATTCAAGATAGATTTATAACTGACTGAGCAGTCGTAATGAGCAGTTAAAGAAGATATATTAAGTACACATACACAACATACAATAAACCTACAGTCGCAGAAAAAAAAAACTTTGATCACCCCATGTTTTCTTTAAGTTCTTGTTCATTTTAACGCCTGGTACAACTAAAGGTACATTTGTCTGGGTAAGTACAATGATAACAACAAACTTAGCTCATAAGAGTTTAATTTAAGAGCTGATATTGATCCATTTTCCATGGGTTTTCTTGATAATAACCAAAATCACATGTTCTTTACATAATATCTATGGCATTGTACTGACAAAAACGGTGCTTTTAGTCATTCCACGTTTTCTTTTCTGTCTGTTTTAGTCACATGATACACACATGAGTTCATATTTGATTGCACAACCATTGTTTTTGCTGACTTTTGATGGTCTAATTTTTTTTCCTGCAACTGTATAACAAGCTATTGGCTGCAACATGAATACAAAAAGAGATAGGAAAGATGGGAGGCTAATATACATTTAATATTAGTAATAACTACAAAAGTGTAGCAAGAAAACAGAAACTGGAAAAACACCCGAGGGAATTCAATGGTGGGTTAATCATTACACTTTTAACGGTAATAAAAAATATAAGCTGAGTTATGAGAGTCCTATTAAACACTGGGGATCTATAAATTTGTTATATGCTATTATGTACACTGGTCTATATACAGCCTGCTTAGATATATCTCCATAAGTAAATCACATATAATTATATTAAGGTCCTACTGCGCATGTGTGAGCTGAAGTAAATTGAAGGAAATACATGCATTTTTATGACGGCGTATAAGGGCCACAAAAGAAAAACAAATCACTTATCACTTCGAGAATAAAGTCATAATATTACGAGAATAAAGTCGTAGTTTAAAAAAAAAACCTCGTAATATTTCGAGAATAAAGTCGTAATATTACGAGAATAAAGTCATAATGTTACCAGAATAAGGTTGGTCCAATTCAACAGAAGTGAAGTTGTCTCACTTGTTGCGTTCGCTGTATCAGGAAACTGACCATCAAATTAATTTCAAAATATTACGACTCAGAACTACAACACTATTTTTTTCCCGAGATTTTAAAACTACAACTTTATTCTCATAATATTACGACTTTATTCTCGAAATATTACGACTTTATTCTTGAAATATTACGAGTTTTTTTAAACTATGACTTTTTTCTCGTACTATTATGACTTTATTCTCGAAATATTACGAGTTTGTTAAAACTACGACTTTATTCTCGTAATATTATATGACATTATTCTCGAAATATTACGACTTTATTCTCGAAATATGACGAGTTTTTTTAAACTACGACTTTATTCTCGTAATATTATAACTTTATTCTCGAAATATTACGAGTTTTTTAAACTATGACTTTATTCTCGTAATATTATGACTTTATTCTCGAAATATTACAAGTTTTTTTTTAAACTATGACTTTATTCTTGTAATATTATGACATTATTCGCGAAATATTACGACTTTACTCTCGTAGTGACAAGCAATTTGTTTTTCTTCTGTGGCCCTGATACGCCGTCGTACATACAGTTTTATTCCGTCTAATATTTTACACAGCTGCCATTTGGCCAGCAGAGGTCGACAAACCCCCCTTGTCTCTGTCCTCAGCTTGCCCGTTTGGTCTGACTGCCCTGCAAGAAATGTTGGCAAAACACCCCCTCCTCATCGACTAGAAAAAAAATGGCGGACAAGCGCTAAATCTACATCTGAAACAAACACACGTTTCTAAGCAAGGTAAACATCCTCGGATACATCGAGCAACGCGTCCTTTTAGGCAACGCTTCAACACAGAGCTCAAATGATCCCAGCCCAGCTTCGGGGGGCTGCTATGCTCCCGTTTTGCTTATGCTAATATTTATATTCAGGCCAACGAGCTAGCAAGCCACCTAGCATGCTAGGTTAGCATCCAGGGCAGTGGGCATGTCTGTGTTTAGCCGTGCGTAGCCTAGCATGCTGGATGTGGAGCCTGGATGCGTGCCTGTGTTTCTCCATTCATTCACTCATAAAATTGCTTGATTTGTTCCGCTTGAAATATCGCTAAACTGGGGTTAACTCCAGGATTAGATAATTGACGCTGCTGTCATGTAACAACTAGCTCATATAAAAATATAGCAGGGGCGGGGGGGTCCCATGTGTTGGCTTTGTGTTTTGAATGGAGCTCAATCAATTTGGGCAATGCGAGAAAGGTTGTTTATGTTCTAAATGTAAATATTGTCTTGTATAGGTGTCGGACAGGTCGGGTTAAGACGGACAGTGAGTTTTCAGACCAAACGGGTGAGCAACAGGGGGTGTACCTGTTCAGTCCGGTAACGTCAGTCCTGCTGTCACTTCCCCAGACGGAAAAACAAGGAACGGGGTCGCTTTAATTCGGACGCCGTCCCCCTTGGCGGAGGAAAAAGGCGCACTTCTATTGAAAAGAAAATCTCCCGGAGAAGAGAAACGCTGCTAAAACGGTTATGAAGCTGTAAGGTAGGCATGTCTGAAAACCAACACTGAGGTTGTTTGTCCTGTCGGTGTGAGTTTATTCGTTTTTTATTCAGCGCTCATCATGATGTAGCTGTGTAGTGTTTGCATTTCTGAGGTTTAGCAGATGGTTTACTGATCCTAGGAGGTGGCTCTGTGCTGTCAAAATCGTATTAATCCCTAAGATAATATTAAAGCATTACAAAAAAAATGATTTATTAAATAAGAATCGTCATTTCTGTATCATGAACGCCCTAAATTTCAGACTAAAATGAAAATTGTTCATTCTTAAAATGTTGTATTACACTGTGTGAGCCAGCTGATCAGACAAACACCTGCTTAACCCTAGAACACTATCGCTAAAATTAGTAACACCATCACTAACGCCGGGGGATTTTTACCCGGTATAATATACCCAATAAAAAGTACTTGCCATCAAAATATATTAAAATATCACAATGCACGACAA
>JAPTGZ010000009.1:10584756-10601263 GCA_029814645.1 Fowleria isostigma
TTTTTTGGGGGGGGGGTTGCATACGTTTAATGCTACACTGCATTATTCATAGATCATAACAGCAGTCATACGGTGAAAAAGTCATCCTAAATTTCTGGCTTTTTGCATTTTGTACACGTACCTCCGCATAGGGAATAATCTTGCATGGTGCAACAGGAGTTAAACTGCAAAAAAATTCTGCACATCAGTTATAGCTCCTTATTTGTTTTTTTAATTTCAGCTGTGACATTTTGAGCACCATTGCTCTTTTGAAACAAACACTTACACTGGAGTTGTACTGGTGTGCAGATACAGTCACAGAAAAAAATAATAATATTGAACCACCCTATGTGTTCTTTAATTTCTTGTTCATTTTAATGCCTGGTACAACTAAAGGTACATATGTTTGAACAAATATAATGATAAAAACAAAACAAAAAAAATCTCATAAGAGGTTAATTTAAGAGTTGATATCTATCCATTTTCCATGGTTTTCTTGATAATAACAAAATCACATAAATTCTTCAATCAGTATCCATGGCATTATACTGACAAAAACAGTGCTTTTATTCATTCCATGTTTTCTTTTCTGTCTGTTTTAATCACATGATACACACAGGAGTTAGTACTTGATTGCATAACCATTGTTTCTGATGACTTTTGATGGTCTAATAATTTTTTCCCACGACTGTATTTTCTTGTTTTACTTAAGTTGTGTCACAAGCCCATGAAAACTAAAAGGTATGGTTATGCTTTCTTCATTCAGGTCATGTTTCATGTGGGAAACCTCACGCAGGTTTTTGTCATTCAAGAGACAGGGTTCGTGCACATTTTTCAAGCTCAAATTCAAGCACTTTCAAGGTCATTTTCAAATTTCTCCAGCACAGCATCTTATAACTGAGGTCAAATACACAACTACAGGAATACATATACTCAGGATCATTTCTTTCACTTTTTAGCAAAATGATGGCCATTTTATTATGCTATAAACATCCAAAATTATGTTTCGTAAGAGCAAAAAGTTAAAGGAGAAAACATGTTTATCTAAAAAAACGGAAGCCACTTGCTAAGTCACACTTGCTAAGATTCAGATAAAAATGCACCAGTAGTCATCCTGAGAACACCTGGGAATTTTATTTATGACATAAAGTTTTAGTTTTCTGTAAGTGGCTTTGGTTGTTTTTAATATTCAACCCACAAGGACCCAGCGTGACATTTGTGTCAGTTCCCAAATGATTTTTACTTTATATTTAACTTTTCTTAAGTAATTTGTCACTATTTGTTGTAATATCCTCTTTAGTTTGAGTTTTTCAGTCTAAATCATGTTTTTCTTATATTTAATTCACTGATCATGTAGATTTCTAAAAGGTCCGATTAAAGCTGAGGATTATTGTATCAAAAATAGAGAAAACTGAAGAAAAAAGGAGTTTTTCAGCAAAATCTATCATCAACTGAACATGAACCCAGCATTTCCATCCACTGTCAGTGATCCAAGTCCATGGGTTTTACTGGTGAATCAATGTTGTAGAAAATGATGGTGTTACTATGGTAACTACACAGCTTCTGAACATCCAAATGGGTCATATCTGATGACCATGAAAAGATGATAAACTGTACACCAATTATTTATATGGATTGTGGATCAACAGGGATTAAACAGTTCATATCAGTAGATGGTTTTGGTCAATGGCGGATTTTTGGGTTTTTATGGTTTAAAATAAATAAATAAACCCCATCACAGTTATAAATACAAGCATTTTCAAGCACTTAAACTAAAATTTAAGTATTTTTCCAGACCTTGAAAACACAACATTAAAATTCAAGCACTTTCAAGTATTTCAAGCACCCGTACAAACCCTGAAAAAAAACCTACGTCTTCACTGTCAAAGCTTCATCTTGAAAACGATGGAAATGCGTTTTGCATCAAACAAAATTTTCTTGACACTTTAAGGAAGAGCTGTTATTGTTCACCAGACTGGAAAGGGTTAAGGGAGCATTTCTAAAGAGTTTGGATTTCACCTGTTGATTGTCAGGCAGATGGTGAACAAATGAAGAAGACTCAACACCAATGTTATCGTCCTCAGGAGCATTCAACCAAGGAAAGGTCACAGAGTGTCCAGAACCTCCACATGGTTTTACATTGTACTCGTCAATGATCCACAAACAGAACACTGAAGAAAAAAAAAAAGGTCCACATGCCAGACTACAGCGCAAGGAAGAAGTCACTGCTTTCCAAAACGAACATTGCTGCCTGTCTACAGTTTGCTGAATGCCATGCGGATATGCCAGAATGTTATTGGAGGAATGTTCTGTGGATGGATGAGGTTTGGCTTAAATTAGAACCATTGTGTTTTTCACCAACCAAACGCTGTATTTCATCATCAGAACCTTATCTTATCCTTGAAACATGGTGGGGGAATTATCATGAACTGGGTCTGATTTGCACAAGTTATTCTATTGAGGAATTGTTAATGCAGGGGAAAAAAAGTCAATATTTTGGTTGGCCAAGTCAAACGCTGTTAAAAAAACAAAAAACAAAAGTGAAGGTTCATGGAAGCAAGTCGACTGATGTCCCTGAGTTGAAGCTGTTCTGTAAGAAGGAACGATCTAAAATCTCTGCAAGGCTGATGAACAGTTAACCCTTTAACTGTTTGCTCGACCATATGGTTTAGCATATTTTGAGTACATTTCAATAAGTGGAGTACCGAACTTATCTGAACTGATTGAGTCAGGAAATATGAAAATCACTTAAGACATTTGGACTGTTTTTTGTAAAAATATGAAAGATATGAATACGTTTTTGGCATATCATAGTATGAGAAGCCTTCCTGAAAATAATTATATTATTTCATATCACACATGTTCAACAAAATGGTTGATTTGTCACTTTATGGTAAGAGTAGAAAAATTAAACTAATGACAAATAATCGATTATTTGTAATAAAACCAAAACCTCTGTTCATCCATTCTTGCAAATATTAAACATTTAGTGGTAGTACATCATAAATATGTTGAAAGTATTAACTTAGTAAGTAATTTTAGACACTTTCTGAGTTGATATTAGTAAGTATGGTAAAAAAAAAAAAAATCTAGAAATTACTCAGCCAAAGGAATAAGAAATGCAAACAAAAACTGTTTTCATTAGATTTTTCTTGGTGGGGTAGTTAAAGGGTTAATGTAAATGTTGAGTTGAACACACTGCTGACGTAGATGATAAAGACATGGGGTCACATACAACCACAATTCTAAAAAAGTTGGGAAATTGTGTAAACAGAATGTAGTGCATTGATTTTGTTCATTTATTTGCTGTAAAAATAATAAAAAAAAAGATTCATTCTTAAGTCTTTACAACCTGACGTGCCATCACTGACACATTCTGTAAATATGCAGTTTGGATGGCTGTAACTCTTTCATTGTTTGTGCATTTGGAAAAATTCCAACAGTGTCTGAAAGCTGAGGTGGTACACTTTATAGGTTTTATTGGGTCATTATAGCGATTTCAATCACGCCTGTACTAGAAACTGGAGAAGAAGCTGTAACAGTATTATAACAGCAGTAAACTGTAAATGATTGCTAGATTTTGAAAGATCTGGGGAATAAGGTGCTCTGGAAAAATGGGCAAATGGACTCATTCACAACATATTTTCTAACATTTTAGACAGTCAAAAAAAGAAAAAAAGTCCAGGTGGACTATTTTAGGCTCTGGCTTTAAAGAGTTAACCCATAAAAATCCAGTACTACCTGTGTTTGCAGTTCTCAAATATTTTTTTTCTCTCTACTTTAACTTTCTTAATTGATTTTTCACCATTTATTATATATTATCCTCTGTATTTTGCATTTTTTTCTCCTATATTTAATTTACTTATGTAGATGTTCATAAAAGCTCAAATTAAAGTTAAAGATTTTTATATTAGAAACAGAGAAAATTGAAAAGTGCCTCTTTTTTTTTTTTTGCAACAATATCAATAACTGAACGTAAACCAAAAGTCTCCACCCACTGCCACTGATCCAACTCCAAAGGTGAATCAATGTTGCAGAAGATGACAATATTTCTATGGTAACTATAGATCTTCTGAATATCCAAATGATGACCCCAAAAAGTTGAAAAATTGTATTTTACACCAATTATTCACATGGATTGATAGGATTAGTGAATTAATGGGTATCAAACATTTCAGATCAATATATTCTTTTGATCAATAATGACTGTTTAGGCCTTTATGGGTTAAATTTGTGTGGCAAAAGTTTAATTAAAAAACAAACAAACCATGGGATACTGGGTTAAATATAAATGACAAAAGATGGCAAATCTCATTAGCCCATATTTTATTCCCGGTAGAATATAGGAAACATAAAAAGTTAAATTAAATACTGTACCTTTATAAGAAAAAATAATAAATAAAGTGAATTCAGTTTGAGGGCAGCAACACATCACCAACAATGTGGGACAAGGCTGTGTTGACTGCTATGTAGCGTTCCCTTTTTAACGGCTGTCTGTAAATGTCTCGGTGCTGACGAGACCAGTTGATGGAGTCTTGGGAGAGGAATGTTGTCTCGTTCTCATCTGAAATAGCATTCTACCTGCTCGACAGTCCTGCGTCTTCATCATATTTTTTGTTTAATGACAAACCCAATGTCGGTTCAGCACCCAGACTCTACGACTATGAAGCCATGCCGTTGAAACTGATGCAGTACATTCTTTATATACAAGGTCTTCCCTGAGAAAGTTGCCTATTCTATTGGCACTAATGCACCTCCATACCATCACAGATACAGGTACCTAATCTGAGCACTGATAATAAGCTTAATGGTCCCTCTCCACTTTAGACACAGAGTCCATGGTTTCCAAAAAGATTCCAATATATCAGATCACCAAACATGTTCACCTTTGTCTCAGTGTGTATTGTAGAGCTTTGGCTCAGAGAGGAAAGACACATTTCTGGATCATGTTCTCATTTGGCGTTGATTACGCTTTAACATGCATTTCTGAAAATGTTCCTGAGGCCATGCAGAGATTTCCATGACAGAATCATGCCTGGTTTTAATGCAGTGCTGCCTGAGGGCCTGAAGATCACGGGTCTCTAATACCCCTTACATGCAGAGATGTCACCACATTCTCTAAATCCTTTGATTAGATTATGTTCTCTAGACAAATGCGATAGTCAAAACATTTAGAATTTTAGATTAAGAAACATTATTTTGAAATCGTGTCAGAATTTGTAGAGTATTTTTCACAGACTGGTGAATCACTGCCCATCTGTATTTCTAAGATGCTCTTTTTTTTTATACCCAGTTGTGTTACCGACCTGTTGATAATTCACTTTATTAGTTGCAAAAATGTTTCCCCAGCTGGTTCCTTTCTTTCATATCATTTACTTTTCCAGTATTTTGTTAAGCACATCCTAACTTCATTATTACAAATGCAATAACAGAACTGAACAAATCATTAAAGAGACTGTAATGTGTTAGTTGGATATGTGTGGTAATGGGTATATGGTAGTGGGAATGTTGTCTTTGCCAATTTTTGGGTGAGTAGATTACTGTTTTTGGGTTGTGTTATGTCATATGTTTTGTGAGCACTGTGTTGTATTCTTATGGCTGTACAACCTGGGGAAACAATTTTCCTGTTAAGGACAAACATATCTATCTATCTACAGTTGCAGGAAAAAAATTATTGGACCACCCTGTGTTTTCTTTAGTTTCTTGTACATTTTAATACCTAGTACAACTAAAGGTACATTTGCTTGGACAAATATAATGATAACAACAAAAATAGATCATAAAAGTTTAATTTCAGAGCTGATATATATCCATTTTTCATAGTTTTCATGATAATTACCAAAATTACATAAGTTCTTATGGTATTGTACTGACAAAAACAGTGCATTTAGACATTCCATGTTTTCTTTTCTGTCTGTCATATGATACACACAGGAGTTAGTACTTGATTGCATAACCATTGTTTCTGATGACTTTTGATGGTCTAATTAGTTTTTTCGTGACTGTATCTATCCATCTGTCACATTTTTAAAATTAAAATGGGAAAGTTTCCCATTTCATATTTTTCTATATTTGATTGCAAATAAAATATGTGTTATAATTGTAAATCTTTGCATTCTGTTTTTCTTTCCATTCTAGACTATGTTCCAAGATTTTGCCATTGAGGTCGTTTTTTAGCCACATTCAAATTAAATATTGTATTTATGGTGGGTTTTTGTACAATAAACAAATGAATAAAATTAATATAATATGTGCTAATATATGCAAGGTCAGCTCCAGCCCTTTACGACTTTTTGTTTTTATGTTACAAGACACTCAGTATTGTGTAGTATGAGACACTTCTGGTTATGTTTGAACAGTCATTTGTTATGTATGTTATGTACCTAATCCAAACTGAGGATTGAAGAAACCATGGCATTGTAAACTGAACAAAAGCTTTTTAATTCTTCTGTGGGAAAACTCCATTTGTACTGACCACCTGTCAACCTAAGAACATTTCTAAAGGTTCTGATTCTTCCATAAAAGAAGCTTCAGAGATGCTTCATTCACCCCAGAGGCTTTGGATCAGACAATAAAATCTGCTAAGAACTCTGTCGTGACATCCCTTGTCAACTGCCCGGCTTTACAGATGGTGTAGGTCAGAAACGTTGGTCACACAGCAGCGTGGGTATTATTCATCCCATGTGTGAACAATAAATTGAAAATCAAATAAAAACAGCAGAAAATGAGAACGCATTACTGCTTACATCAACAAGCATCGAGCGCACAGGCACGTGTTTTACCCCCACATGAACACATTGTAGTATACCGTGTTTTTACCAGCAGGATAACACTTGCAAAGCCTGACATGAACCGCTCTCTAGTATTAATTCCACCCCCAGCCTATAGCCTGTTACTCCGTCTTTGGTAGCATGTGCTTGCCACTGTCACCAGATTAGCACGCAGGCTTAAAACCCTGCTCACAAAGACACTGTGTACAGAACATTGCCTGTGCTAATACTTTTTTCCCCCTCTATTCCAACCTACAAACCTGTAACTCCTCTGGGCTGGCCCAAATAATTCCCCTGCTCACAATAAACAGGCCCGAGTCAAATAAACTGCAAGAGCATGAGGTGAAAATAATAATAATACAACTGATACAGAAACCCTGCCATATAATAGTACTTTATGTGAGCCTGTCACCGGTTTGGATTAAGCCAAATATTGTTTTACACCCGCAGAATGCAATAACAATAGCACAGCTTGTCAATGGGAAATCAACAAATATTAAACAGTTTCATTTTTAAATAAGTATTTGCAGGGGTTTTATCTGAAGTGTATGTTACAGGTTGCTATTATTGTGTCAGCCCTGTTGTAAATGTTAACTGTTTTTTTTTGACAGCTACAACAGCACCAATAATAAAGGAGGGTATCTGAGAGGTAATATATGCTTAGGTCTGTGGCTGAACTTGTTTGAGTGATAAAAACGTTCCATTTCATGCCCTATAAAATGTACCTCAAAGACTAACTAATAAAAAATACAACACATTTGACCAGGCGATGTTAGCGCTACAGCTCTCCTAGCCATGTGCTGACATCGAGGTTAACTTTGTAATACTATTGTGAAACCGCAGCCCTGCTCGCTTTGGCTCGACTGTGTAAATCACACAACCCTTAAATATTTACCACCTTTAGACATTGTTGGGACACCTCCATGCGCTTGAACTGGCTCGACGGAGAAGTGTCAGCTGTGTGCAGGAAAATAAATTATTTACACCCTCTCCCTTTACTTCAAAGAGCTGGCAAACCATTCAACCCCAGATTTGGGGAGGGGGGTCAGAGGAGGAGTTTGCTAGTTTCTTAGCAACCCCTGTATCACCTGCCCCAACATGCCAAAATCAGCCACTTACCTCTGGAGGCTTTCCAGATACTGTATGGCTGGATTTAAATGCTCTCTCAGCAAGATTCATACAGAAAACAAAACTATTACAGATACACAGCTAAACCACGGAAAGAAAAGGTATGATTACATAGCGCTTTCCCCCCTGTGGGAAGGAAGACGAGTTGTTTTCTACGTGTTAAAAGATGCTGAGCTTTACTAAAAAAAAATATCCCAGGAGCAAAATCTAACCTATATGTTCCGGAAAATGTCTATTGCATTGTAATATTTGTAAAATGTTAGCTTGCTACTAAGAAGAACCCAAGGCAAAAGAGGGTGGGGGGGGAGTGAGCATCCTCCATTAAGACCGCCTTTCAAGTGGAGACACGAGGTGACCGTTCAGCTAGAAAATCAGGAAGTTTGGCTTGAGCAACATGTCCACTAGATGAACCCTGCCCTGAGGGAATGGCTGTTTATTTACCCCTACAAGCACACACACACACATATTCACACACTGCCACATAGATCCATACACACATGCACACAAGAAAGGCCAACACAAAACACCGTAAAACACCCTCCAGTCTCCTGTTATAGCAGACAAGTTCAAACATGCACTGTCTTCACACAATGCTCACACACACACACACACACACACACACACAGATAGAAACATGCCCGTGTTGTCAATAAATAACTCATCCACTTGTCAGGGAAACTAGTTTTGTTTTTTTGCATTATTTCTCAAGTTTACTGTATTTTTCACTTTGCGGTACAGTTTTTGTACAAGGGGATTTTTTTAAATTTCTTGGGGTAACAGCTATGACTGTGCAAAAATTAACTTTTTTTTTTTTTTTTTTTTTTTTTCAAAAAGGTTGAATATGTAAGATTCAGCCATGCTTATGTGCTTTCATGAGATTTGTTTTGGAATGGGAGCTTTCTACAAGGAGCCAAATATTGTTAAATCCAAAATAAATCTGCCAATGGGTTAAGCAATGGTTGCTTGGCTAGATTTCTGAAAAGTAGAATAAAGGTCTAGCTACAAGATGAAAGTAGAGAAATACATGAATACATCAAGTCAGACTTAATATTCATAAAATAAGAAATTGTACAAATGTATCAATCTTAAAATACTGCAACAATTTGGTTGTCTGCTGGAATATTATGCAAACTGATCTTTTACTGGCCTGTATCTGTAATACCTTGAGAAAATTATAGTTTCTTAAAATGAGATTACTTTGCTAATGAAAAATATTGTTGCCAAGAATATTTTACTTTCCAAAAACAATAGTAATATTTCAGAAAAAAGTATCTTGCTGAGACAAAATAAAATAAATTTTACTCAAATTAAGATTGCTTTCTCGATATAAAACATGCTTATTACCAAATGTTTTGTATATTTCATTTTGTATATTGTGTTTATTGTATGCCTTTCTTTTGCACTGAAACAGTACCCCCATTTAGTTACACTGTTGCACAAAGTATGACTGTGCAAAGACAATTTATCTTATTAAATGTCCTCAAAAATAAAGAATAACTCAAACTATTGGAATCAAAAGTTGAAATTATTTGCAGTGTGAATACTGACTGACTGGAAAAAGGGTTTTTTCCTTTTTTTTCTCTTTTAGAATTGATGAAAAACAAGCAAAAGAAGAGATTTTTTTCTTAATAACACCCCCACACACACACACACAAAAAAAGGTTTAATTTAGCTTTTAACTGTGTTGTAATTACTTTTTTAGACTATTATATTACCTAACTCCATTTCTTAGTTAAAGACTGTCCTCTTCATCACACCCACAATAACAGCCTGTACACTGATATCCATCTAAAAAGACCTGGGTCAAGTTTTAACTTATAGTTTTGTATTTTTCTTGCTCTCTGTACAACACAAGTGATGGTTCACTTAGAAATTGAGTTGACTGTCATCAACAATCAGGCTCCCGGCACAACACAAACTCCAACACAAACTTCAGATACGCACACAGCATACACACTACACTACACACTGAACCTTTATATGAAGCTACATATTTTGGATTCTATGTCACCGTTCAGGATTTCTCATTTAAATCAATAATGGAGGTGCCTTAATCTCCAAACCCACCGTAGGTGTAGGTTTGAGGATCAGACACAATGACCACAGATGAGACATAAATCCTTTATCTTCCCCTGGCTTCACGCTGATATTGAGGTACCCCTGTTAGCCTGTTTGATCAGGTTGTGTGCTGGTGTGTGTGTGTGCACGAGTAGACCTGGCCATGCGTGACAACAGCAAATTACACCCTATCCGTCACTGGTGCTATAGGCCTGAGCTCAGGCTTGGCACCAGCTGGACCAAAGCCACAAAATGAAAAATAAAACGAGACAATGCATAGATACAGGGAATTTATATACAGACATGAGATAGAGGGCTGTAATGTGAGCTGGATTGCATTTAGCATACCTTTGTGTGGTGATTATTGAAGGGTGTTCAATGGAATCACTAAAGTATTACGGGAAAACCCAGCTCAGAATTCCCCGAAGACTGGAGCAAAAAAAAAAAAAAAATCCCTCTACATAATGTGTAATTGTAAACTATAGAATCCTTACATTTTCTCTTCCCCCCCTTATCTGTTGCCTCTTTCACTTTGCCTCTCTATCAGAATGCGGCTTGTTGTCTCTGACTTAAACTGAGAAAACGGCAGGCTGCCACAGGAAGACAGCGTTGTGTTGAGCAGTTGCTGTGGGTGGGCTGAAAACGCAAGAGTAAGAAAAACAGCACTAACTGTAAACGTCTCCCAGAGTGTCCCACCCTGCTTAGCCTACGTCTAGACTGGCCTCTGTGAGGTAGGCAGCAGTCATAACAAGGGATTCGGAGAGCAAACAGCACTGTTTGGCACAGTTAGCTATTCTGTCTATGCAGTCACACAATCAAGGAACAAAACCTCTGCATTTAATTGGGCCTAAACAAGAAGCTCACAGTGCAGCGTACAATTATGAGATATATGGGGAGACAGAGTTTTGACAGAAAGCCAACATGCCCCATGTGCCACACCAGAAGACCATCTCACCAGATTGGCACTGGGCAAGGGACCTGCAAACCGTTACTAAGCACTGTGCCAAGGCTGCTGGCCTACTTATGAGCCATTCTCTTGATAATGTCAGGCTAAGGAAATACACGCACACTAACACACACAGCCTTAAGCAAGTCTATTGTTACTTGAAACCAGCACACATTCAGGCCAATATACTTCAGTTTGCTTCACACTTCTCTATGATACCATGATTCTAGCTTAGTTTTGAGAGTGCATCACCCTTAACCCAATCAGACAAATACCTAAGGCCACTTTGAGGAAACAGTTGACTCAAAAATTGAGCAATCAACAAACACTATTTCTGGCAGTGCACAACAACAGTGCTCTCATTCTTCACTTGTTACTCATGATGTCGCTGAAGATGCCTTTGTTGACAATGTGGAAAAGCTAAATGCGATGATGACATTCCCAACATGACCTCAATCAAGCTTTTTCACAGCCCGGAGGCACAAAACAATCCAACAAACTCAGGCACCGCAGAGAATCTCTTTACCCTCATTTCATAATGAATGCAATTATATGAGGAAAATTGTTTTACTCCTCCAACTGGCTGACACCGGAGGGGGGGGGGTTGTTTTGAATTTTCCAAAAGTCGTTTGCTCAAAGTTATTTTTGACAGAAAAAAACTATTCCACTTATGTGTGTCCTTCAGCTGGATCAGCTGGGAAAATGCAACACTTTTTGGCTACGTTCAGACCACAGGCAGAAGTGACCCACATCCGATATGTTAGTTTTTCCTTATATGGGACTCAGAAATAGCATAAAACACAAGTCACACTGAACTACATTTTGTCATTTGATATAAAATCAAATACAGGTCAAATATTTTGCAATGCAGCCCCAGTTTGAGCAGCCATATTGGACTTTTACATGAGTGGAGTTCAACATCTGACGCCTGGTGAACACAACCATGGTAGACAGCTGTGACAAAGGTACACAGCAGAGAGACGAGGAGGTGTTAGACCTCCTAGTATTTAGGAGCAACACTTGTGCACACACAAAAGTTAATGACATGACAGTATATCTAAACAAATGGCCAAAGAGATCCACACAAGTGTCAGGGAAAAAGTTATAAGGCTAAAAGCTAAAAATTAAAAAGCTAAAGACACAGAGCAACAAAACAGTTGCACAGTTGGATCACTGGTTATTCTTTTTCTTTTCTTTTCTTTTTTTTTTTTTTTAAACACTTCAGGGTCAGTTTATAATGGAATATGATATTATTTTTTAATGAAGAATTAAAAAACCCTTCAGAATTACATTGAGCTATAAATCTAAATACAAAACCATGTGTGTGAATGAAACTTCTGTACAGAGCTTCCATGGAATTGATCAGTTAACCCCCCACCCCATGGAGGTGTGCGTTCTATGGACATTTTCACTTCATGCAGGTATTACTCCTTACACACAGAACACAGATGTTAGGACGCTGTGGATTAACTAACCAGCCTTTGAAGAGATATTTTGCCATCATGATAAACCATTTTCACCACCTGTCTGTGTCATTTATTTTGCCAATTCCCATTGGATAAAAAATGTTATTTGAATATCACATCCTAAAGTGGAGATGTGCACCGATATGTGAGACAGCTTCTCGTTTGATAAACAGCAGAGAAAGATGCAATTATCACCATATGTCAATCATGTACCTATCAGTGACATTGTGCCTTTTCGAAGCTCTGACAGTGATAAATCAGGGAAGAGACATCATACTGAAGACCCAGGAGAGGTAGAGTGGAGTGTAACTCCCTCTCAAGTAGCGTAAATATTACATCTGTTTAAACGCTTCCATCAGGCTTAAAAGAAAACTGAGGTTTCCCTTAACCCACACATTAACCTAAGCACTAAGCTAGCTCTCCACTGCCTGAGGGAAGATCTGTGCAATGAATGGAAAAGCAGGCCACATTTCTATCCAGGCCATCTTTATTGATCCTCAAAACCCCTTTTCACAGAGACCACCCCCCATCTTGACCACAAAAAAGGGGACAATATAAACAACCAATAAATAAGAATCTGCGCGATTAAGGCGGTTCTACATCTCCAATAGAACACAACAGTGTTGACATGTTGGAGTTATACAGCTTCATAGCTTCATACAGTACAAGCAGTAGATTTTTTTTTTTTTTGAGAACATCACATCTAAAAAGGCAGCACTTTTCCAAATGTGAACCATTTTCCAATCTCAATGAGTCTCCCATTGAAATGAGATAACATTGTACTTCTCACATGTCAGACTTTAAGGTAGAAAAGCCAGTCTCACTTTGTCATCTGAGCTTATTTTTAATACTAGGCCAAACAAAATGGGGCAAAAAGAAAAAGAAAGAGCAGAGAACTTAAAATTTGATGGTTTCTGAAGTCTTACTTTGAAAAATCATTAATATCGCTTGATTCCTGAAATAGAGAAGGTGGTGGTTCTTTATATCAGTTTTCTCAAATAGGAATAAATAAATACACCTTTTATGGGTAAATTGTCATGGGAGTCCAGGCTTGGAGGCTACACAGTGTCATAGCATTGTTCAGAGTGGCTTTTTGAGAATTTCAGCATTTCTTTATTACATTCATGTCCAGGAAATTGAAGGACTGGAACTAGGCCTTAAAGCCAACCACCCTCTGGCCTCTAGCACATGTGGAACTTGAGCACTGTGCATTCAGTGTGGATATCCAGAGCCGTCTTCTGTGCATCCTGCACTGTTTAGTTGGGCAGGAAGGTGCCCACAAAAATAAAACATGAATGAATGAGCACTCTTCATCCATCCTGGAAAATTCACACTCCCCTTGTCTCCATTGTGTCCATTTGCTAATCAGGTCCTCTCAGCAACTAACAGTGCTGGGCTGCTGTTTGCTGACAAAGTCTGAAATAAAGTCAAACTCATTCTGGCCAAGGAAGAGTTCTGGCAGCTCCTGGACCCGATCCAAGCCCAGCTCCATGACCAGCGAGGTCAGGACCTCCTCGTCGATCATATCAGCATCCATGCCGTTCAGAGCCAGCGTTGGTCCAGCCATGTGCTGCATGTTGGCCAGCTGGGCCGGGTTCATACGGTACTGGGCTGTGGGCCCCATGTGGTTTCCAACCATAGGCCCCAGTGGATGTCCATGATACTGGGTGTTGAGTTTCTGCAGCTGCATGCTGGCCATGAGCTGCTGGGACGTTAAGCCTCCGTTCATGAACTGTTGTTGCTGTTGCTGTGGGTGCTGGGCTTGTTGCTGGTGCTGCTGTGGATGCATGTGATGCTGCTGCTGCTGAGGGTGATGCTGTTGTTGTTGTTGTTGTGGCTGGCCATTATACATCATGTTACCAGAGGTCATCTGGTGGTGGCCCATCTGGGCTCCGTTCAGCTGTCCATTCATGGGTCCGCCCACCATACCCTGCCGCTGTCTCATGGCGGCCTCCATGTTGGCCTGAACGCCGCCATAATGCATCATCTGGCCATTGGGCATCGCCCGCATGCCCTGCTGGTTAGCATGCTGCTGGTGACCTGCCTGCAGGCCGCCATTCATGCCCATCCTGTAACCGTGGAGACTGGCGCCCGCTGAGCTGTGATTCATGGGCATCATCAGATGGTCTGCCATGCCTCCTGTCTTTAAGCAGAGAGACACAAATAAGGACAATGCCATGTACACAAAACACGCTTAAATCAATAACAGCATATCTGGGTTAATATGGTAGCTATACATCCAGCTGACATCAATATTAAACTGAAGACAAACACAGACACTGCTCCCACACTGACACACACTAGTCAGATGTGCAATGCAAATAATTTGGTTTTAAGGTTGAACAATTGTCATAACTTGGCACCTGACTTGACTGAAAGTGACTCTCCCCAATACCTACATACCTCAGACAAAAAGATGGAATTTGACTGTAATGTCACAATCCCACCTCAAGTTAAATCACACAAAACGCTTCCGGGAATTTAAAAAACCTGCTGTGTCTTTTGGCGAGCAGTGAAAACCCTTACTGGTGTGTTTAGTCTTCCTCAAACCTCCCTTCTTTGTGCCAAGGAATGAACGCCCAGGTTGAAATTACAGGTTAACATCATACATTGTTTGGATACATTTTTCTACTCGATAATTCATGCACGACCGATTCGGTATAAATGGCGTAAAAAAAAAAAAAAAAAAAAAGAAAGCCGAGCATCACGTAATAGATTGCTTAAATCCCGTTTATGTTGCATGTCAGCTGAGGCAGAAAAATCTGTTACATTTTACGCACGTAAGGTTGCAACAAAGAACACTGACATCATGCAACATCCCCAACAGCTGAATCACCACATTTCAAACAAGGCAGAAAAAATTCAATAAAAAAAAAAAAAAGGATCCGGGTTTTCCCTCAATCCAATCCTATCGACTCCTATAAAAAAAAAAAGGGCTGTATTCTATCTATTTCTACCGCTGTAAACAAATATGATCCCGATTTCTTAACGGCGAGTTTGAAACAAGGGAATGCAAACAATGGATCAGCAGCCTGAGACCACCACACACCAAAAACCCAAATCCAACAAACACAGCCCATTAAATTCACTTACCCGAATCCGCTACGTTTTCACAAAGTTGCGCTACTTTGCTTCGTGTCCGTCCTTTTGACAAACCTGCTCTTTTCCTCACGGTAAAGCTCCTCTGAATTACAGTGTGTATTCCACAGGGTTACGCTTCATGCTCAAGCGGGGACGGTGTGCACAAAGACTGCCGCATCAGATCTTGAAACGACTGCCTATTTTCTGGGTCAACTCAGGGATTATGTACATCTAAAAAGCTCAGAGGAAGGCAGTCGGGGAGAGGTGGAGCCTCGGTCCTGCCTCTTCTTTGTTCCTATTGGCCCTACTTAATATAATTGTGCATGGGCGTAGAAAAAAAAGGGGGGACTGTTGGAGGAGCTGTGACACAGTAGCCAATTTAAATACTCTCCACCCCACTGTTTGTGTTTGAAAGAATATTTATTATCACAAGTAACTGCTCTTATGTTTGACTTAGAATGCAAACACTGTCAGATAGATAGATCGATCAATAGATAGACTTTTTTTGTTTGATTTATTCATATATCGGTGTGTTCTTTTGCTTATTTATGTTTAATGTGAAAAAATACATATACATCTAGAGAGATCTATATGTGTAATATGACTGAAGTTTATTTAGATATGTCAAACACTGTTGTGAAATGCACTTCTGAAATGGATAGAGTTTATTTTTTTGATATTTATAATATTGTGTGTTTTGTGCAATATTGATAGGAATTTATTCTGTCATGTGTAAGATTTGTTAAGTTACTCTGAGGAACTGACATAGGACTTTTTGATCAGTAGAAAAAGATGGGGTAAGGGGGTGGAATTATACAAATTGTGCTTCATCCAGCTTCTTTTTTAAATGTTTTCAAATTAATTTTTTTCCCTTGTTTGTGTTTTTTAACATTCTAAATAAAAATAGATAATAAATAATAAAGGAACAAGAAAAGTGTATAGTTGTAAGTTCTATATAAGATATACTTTATTGATCCCCAAGGAAAAAATTTAAATATTTATAAAAAAATTAGATAGATAGATAGATAGATAGATAGATAGATAGATAGATAGATAGATAGATAGATAGATAGATAGAT
>JAPTGZ010000009.1:10604117-10618088 GCA_029814645.1 Fowleria isostigma
AGATAGATAGATAGATAGATAGATAGATAGATAGATAGATAGATAGATAGATAGATAGATAGATAGATAGATACAAATGCTCCTTTTCCACTGCACCTTTCCAGCACGACTTGACTCAGCATGGTTTTGGTGCTTTTCTACTGCACCTTGTACTTGATACAAGTACTTTTTTTTCGTACCATCTGCACTAAGGTTCTAACGGGCTGAGTCGGGACTGAGATTACACAGCGGGCCACTGATTGGTCAGAGGGAGAGTCGTCACACATACACAAGGCGTAATGCAAACACATACGCCAACAAGAGTGATAACAGAGATCTCAATATAGCCTCTATTCTCTATCATTTTACAGCCCGGTCCACATAGACCACACCGTCCAATGCAACATCTACAGGCATTAATTTACCATCAGACCTCGTCTCTATCAACTCATACCCGGTGGTGTTCAGCTTAGTACCCCTGCATTGGCTTTCATAACTTTCACTGTGCTTGTCAGTGTGTTTTGTGTCGCCGCTTGTGTCAGTTTATGGCTCTCTCATTTTGCCTTTTCTGTGACAAAAAGCCACAGACCAAGCAACAAGTACAACATCACCTCCACGTTATCCATTGTCGTTACTGTTTACTATACTGAAACTTATGTTTTGTGTTTCGACTCCGCTAACCACGCCCAACTCAGTCATGCCAAGGTGATAGCAAAGCATTGGAAAAGCAACTGTACCAAACCGAATAAGCTGAGTAGAACTGGGCCGGGCTGAGCTGGTACAATGCAATGGAAAAGGGGCAATAGATAAATAGCTAGATACAGACATGTTGCCTTTTTGTATGTGCATATTATATGTGTGTTACTTTGGTGTATGCATGTACAGTGCTCAGCATAAATGAGTACACCCCCCCTTTGAAAAGTAAGATTTTGATGAATATCTCAATGAACATAAGCTCAGTTTCAAAAAAATTGGAAAAAAATGAGTTTTACAGAATATTTCCTCAACTGAGAACATGATTGTATGTATTGTGCCCCATAGAAGATGTTGATTCTCAACGAAAACGAAAGGTTTTCTGACAAATCTGTTGGGGTGGACTCACTTATGCTGAGCTCTGTAGGCTTCATCTCCAAGATCACTGTTGGTCCATGTGACCTACCAGTCTACTGTGTGCTGGCCTCAGTGAGGCAGTGTAGGGGGCAGAGGAATGTAGTCAGTGTTCTATTCTAGGCCACACTGGCTGCAGCAGCCATGTAACTATTGCTGTGCATGGATGTGTGTTCACCTCATTTATGTGCGCCGACTCTAGATACATGCAACGTGTGTGTTTCCTCTGATGGTGTGTGTTTGTGTGCCTCCACTCTGCAGATGCACATGTCTCTGATTGCCCACTTCAGGACAACGACCTCTTGCCTGCAATTGCAAATGAATAGAACCACTTTGGGAGAGCTAGCCAATCTATTGTCCAGGGAATTTGTCTATAAATGGGCAACCACAGGCAGGCTTTGTCATTGTCTGACATTGCCCATCCACTTTAAACAAGCATTAATAAGCTACTACCAGGTGTGAGTAGTTGGTGAGAAATTCAGGCAGACAACCAGCTCAAACAGAAATAATCATTACAAGTTGTTTTATAATGACCGACTTCTTAACTAGACCACTGGCTTTGCACAAAGTTACTACAGCATTTTAAAATTCAACAACCAGCTGCATACTGTAACCTAGAGCTAAAAGATCATGTTTTCATTTGCATTAAAGAGCACAAGTAATTCAAAATCTTGTGGAGCTGCATTTTTTAAGTACAGATATTTGCATGAAATACCAATCAACCATGATTGTGGCCAAAAATGGGTGATTTGTAATTATATATCCAGTGAGCAGGATCAAGTTGTTGTCTTAAAGTAGACAGCACCACAACTGCATCCCATTATAGGTAGTTTTTACTGTACTACATATGTTTCATAGAATGTTTCAGTGATTTTTAACTCTCTGTGGTGTATAGTTTTGGGGGTGGAGCCTGCACACACCTTGCCTTAAGCCATTTATTGATTTTAATGCTCATGTGTGAGTGTGCAGGTGTGTTTGTGTTTCAGAAGAAGCTTTATAGCACATTTACAAGAGGAATAGGTTTAAAATCTTGCTTTCATTTTTATCTTCAACACAACCCAAGGCAGCCTTCTAAAAAAAATTCTATTTAGGTGGTGGTTTCATTTTGACTCAGTAACAGAGGATCCAGTGGACAGTTTGTCTTTTTAGTGTATCAGTGTGGGGTTTTACAGCCTGTTGGTGAACTGTGCTTTATAAAAAGTTAGCTCTACATTGCCTCTCAACATTTCATATAGTAGGAAGAATTATCGACAAAAAAGGGCCAAATCGTTACGTGGTGGACAGAAGCACCAATATTTTTATAAATACTCTTTAGGATGTATTTCATTATTTCAGAGGGGGTGCCCAAAAATTTCAATCAATTAAGGTCATTTTTAAAAGTGAAATCCAATATAGCTGCCAAAAACAATCCAAGAATAATAAAATATTGCATAACTTGAATGTTATGGCTTATTTTGTCTTTTTTTTTGCATGTGATGTATATAAACTGCCATCAAATAATATGTGCAATATATACCATGAATACAATGTTACTTTTTTTTTTAACAGCTTTAAAGAGAAAATCATACTCATTCTGACAAAAATGTATAATGAGATGACTCTTCAAATGGATCCTCATTTGAGTGGGGAATTACATGTGAAATACATACATAAATAGTTTTTAAAACTTTTACAGGAACTTATCTATAACTTTCAAAGAGTAGTTTATTGATTAAAATATTCATGTGAGCAGAGATGAAGCCTTAAAGCTCATTGACAGAATGCTATACCAATGGTAGGATTACCATTAGCCAATGTAGACTCAGTGTGTTACCCTGATAATGATGATGATGATGCCTAGTTAAGTCTTACTTACTCCAACTATAGCCCCCACCCCCAGATACTGAGTATCCCTTTAAAATAGTTGGCATATAGGTAGCCATTTCATGTTGCTTCCTTTTCCTTTATAAGGTGTTTTTAGAGGGCTCTCAATTAGCTGTCAATTGTATAGGTGGTCATTTTGCATTTTTTCAAAATCTCACTTCCTGTTCGCCCAAGGAACATCTATACCAAATTTCACACTTCTATCCACTGCTTAACGATTTTTCACTTAACCCTGTAAAACCTGGTCCATTAAACCTAGCCCTAAAATTCACATTTTTAGGAACTGAAATGTTTATTAGCCCCTTTAATAACCCAAACAAAAAAAAAATCCCATATTATTTTGAATTATATTGGATACAGTAGGCATTTTTGGTAACTTTTTGCTCACAACAATGTTAATTTTAGATACAAAAATGAATTTTACCAGTAATTTTTTGAAAATATAGAACATTGCAGGTATTTTTTTTTTTACATAAAACTTTTTACAGCCTTTTTAATTTCCCTTGAATAGCACCATAATTACGATATTTATCAATATATTTAAAATTTTAACCGAATAACAACATAAGCGCTCTTTTTAATGTAACTTTTTGAAAATTCCCAAAGACTTTCCTACAGAACATATGTTGGATGATTTAACGTTAGCAGCCATATTGAAAAGGGCAAAAAAAACCCCAAAACTGGCTGCAGTAGGATGATGATTCACCAGGGAACAGAAAACACATATCAGGTGACATAGAACAAATTTTTAAGGAAAGTATTGATGTTGTCGATAAGATAAAGGTCTCAGAACCTCATGGAGCAAATATGATACAAATGGTTTTATAGGGTTAATTCCTACTAATAGGAGACCGGAAGGCAGAAGATTGTGATAATGTTCATACCCCACACCCCGTGAACCAGTGTATGTAAACCCCACTTACATTACATCCTCACTGTTGATTTTGAGACAGACTAGTGTTAGGATAATAATCTATGAGTGTTTGCAATATCATTCTTCTTTTCTGAATTCTTTCTATTAGCAATTACAACTTTCTATTCAACTTCCCCTTTTACATATGTATAATAAAATTGCAATTAGAAGATTTGCATGTGCTTGAGCACATAAATGAAATTCATTTTGAATTCTGTACAAGAACTGATTGATTGGAGGATTTTAGCAAGTAAGCTAACAACTATCTGCATTGCCTAGATCCTTGATCACAGCCACTGTACAATGACTTCTATACCAAGAGGCATTAAAAATGCTACAAGTACAAATGTACAAAATTTTACATTTAGAAATAAATATAAAAAAACAATAAAATTTAGTGAAGAAGGGATTAGTTCCTCATTTTACATGAGTAGTATTGCAAGCCATAGTCCATGTTCGTGTGGTCAGACCATTAGTCCAATACATTACCCACTCGCAGGTTAATCCACAAAAAGAACCATGAGTCATTAAAGTGTTTGTGCAATGTCCTATCACTCCATTGCCTATAAAAAGCCTGGCCTCAAAACCAAAGATTTGTCCAAGTCATAATGCTACAACTACCACAAGTACGTAGGGATCAAGCAGTCTGCATGTTGTCGCTGAAATTAATGCTACAAGAGTCGCTGCACACTTTGGGGTGCACTGTGCCCCTATCCCACCGCTGCAGATGGCTGGGAATTCCACAGAGATGGTTTGACAGTCTGGTGACCTCAGTGCTACAAGTATACAGGCACTACTGGCAAAATGGCAAAAATTTGCAAATGGTGGACACACGTTATTGAGATTTTATGAATGTAATGTCCAGAAGAAATGAATTTCATCCAACTTACAGTTCTTGATGTCTGCAATGTGTCACTAACCTTGTTTGTAATGTGTTAAGACATTTACCAATTGATTTCATGTTGTTTCCAATAAAGTCAAGAAAATTTTACATTGTTGCATTTTTAATTTCTCTTGGTATATATAGAGGACTGTAGCTATTGTAATCTTAGCAATATAGCCAGCTAATGTAAAAAAAAAAAGTCCAGGTCCCAGAAGAATATGGACTCTCATGTAATTGTCATTCCAGTAGCATGCAGGAGAGGTTAAAAGGTATGGGGGATTTATGGGAAAGGAAAGACAATAAAGAAGTATAAACACAAAACAATACTTAAAACAGTGTCAACAATTATGACCTCATTATTCTACATGTTATACCATGCATCAGGTGTGAGCTAAACTGTTTTCACCACTGCTGTGGTTGTATTACGCTGTGACCTTATCATGGTGTTGCCTCTTTGTTAGATGCATGATTCCTCCTGTGGATAACGATGATGGAACTGACCTAGTGGTAAAGATGACAGAATATCTTTACTCTCTGTGTTGTTCTGATGTCACAGATGTCAGACTCTAAAAATTCGAGCTGGTGCCTGCAGAACCTTTATGCCTGACCTCACTGCCCATTGTTCATTGTTACTCAACAACATGAAGCAGAGTATGGAGGCCTTTGCTGAGAGCCGGCGGAAGCAAAGACACAGGCCAGAATAAAGTAGAAGAGTGATGATGCCGCCGCTCCTCCATCATGTGTTAACAAAAAACTTCATTTATTGTTAGGCATGCCAAGAAGGCAGCCTGGTCCAAAATACTGATCCGATCTGGAGCAAGACTGTCAGATTTGCTATTGACCTTCTGTAGAAAAATTGATGATGAGAGCAGAGAGAGGCTACTAAGAGTGGGCAGAAGTATCTGGATGTGATGGTTCTTTGGTAATATTCAAACCGATGTTGCCATTATATGTGTACTTGCTCTACTTCATTTGACTTCTTACAAGTAGGTTATATGATTGTCACTGTATTTTGGAAGGCAGTGTAAAAGATAACTATTACTACCACGGATCAATGAGTCAATTATCAGCAAGGAGCTGTGTGCAGTCGGTACAATGTTTCCAAAAGAGTGTCTAAGTCTGTAGATTAGTGAGTGAGAACCATGCAACAGCCAGTTAATTATCCACTTACAGTGTATTTCACAATTACTCCTTCAATGAAAATATTCTGAATTTGAGACAGGTTAATGTAAATGACAAAGTGCTCAGTGTAAATGAGTACACCTCCTTTGAAAAGTAAGATTTTAATCAATATTTCAATAAACATAAGCACAGTGTCAAAAAATTGAACAAAATTGACTTTTATGGAACATTTCCTTAACTGAGAACATGTTGTATTGTGTCCCACAGAAAATGTTGATTCTCAAAGAAATCTAAAGGTTGGTGACAAATCTGTTGGGGTGTACTCATTTATGCTGAGCACTGTATAAACAGTCGCAGAAAAAACACTAGGTCATCAAAACTCATCAAAAACAATGATTATGCAGTCAAGTACTAACTCCTGGATGTATCATGTGACTAAAACAGACAGAAAAGAAAACATGGAATTCCTAAAAGCACTGTTTTATCAGTACAATGTTATAGCTAGTGATGTAAGAACTTATGTGATTTTGGTTATTATAAAGGAAACCATGGAAAATGGATAGATATCAGCTCTGAAATTAAACTATCATGCGTTATTTTTGTTATCATTATATTTGTCCAACTAAATGCAGCTTTAGTTGTACCAGACATTAAAATGAACAAGAAATTGAAGAATACAAGGGTGATCTAATATTTTTTTCCATGACTGCATATATATAAATATGTTATTTTATATTCCCAGTTAAATCATGCATTATGATACAGGAGTATCAGAATTTAAGAGAATTCTTTGGACATGCACATGTTTGAATTATGAATGCATCAGGAATATTTTTTGAATCTGGTCAAGGGTATGGTAACTGCAGCCTTTGTACTCTGGATCAGCCAGGTCTACGTGTTGTCTGAGGCCCTGTACAGACAAAGGCAGTTTTGGTTTATCCACAAAAGTTTTGTATCAAATAAGCCTTTCGTCCACATGAAACTGGAGTTTCCAGTCACTGAAACCACAACTTTTTGAGTGAGTCCAAGATTGGATAAATTTGAAAATGCTGGTTTTGCACCTTTGTCTGTACAACCAAACCATAACTTTTCCAAAATGAAGACATCATAGCCCCACCTCTCTAACTTTTTACCCAGGAAGTAAAACGCCACTTCACAACAACAGCAATAATGGTGGACGACAGAGTAATGCTCCTGCTACAACAGGTATTGAGCTTATTGGAAATACTGAATCAAAATCTTTGGCCACTTTTTCATTACAATGATCAACAAACAAACAAACATAGCTAACAATATTCACTACATGCTCTTGGATCTACCACGGAGAGGGGCAACCAGAAGAAAATGTTTAATCAAACCCAATGGAACAAAGCAAGCCTTTGGTGCATGCTCCACATCTTCTCCATTTTTTGTGAGAGCATTACAACGCCACATACATGCCAGGCATATCTGCTACATCATTTTCAGCCATTTTCAGTGGTTTTGTGTGGATGCAGATATTTCCTGAAATGACTTCATGAGCACTTTTTTGAAAACGACAACAAAAAGACTGTATAGAAAAATATGTGGTTTCATATGGACATGTTAGTTAGTTTTGACCGTATTTCTTTAATGCGTCAAATGTTTGTCCAACTGTTGAATTGGTTTACAGACTAAAAAATGACATGAATAATACACACCTTTCTATACAAATTTGACAACTCGATAGATGATTGGTATATCAGTGTTGGTTTTCAAATCATCCCATGAGTTTTTCCCATAATACCCTTGTTGTGTAGCATGTCTGGAGTTGAAGTGGTCTCATCCTGTCTTTGTCTCGTCTCAATACACTGTGGTGTCAGTGACGACTTTCATCTCCATTTAGATTGTCTTGTTTTTAACACTTCGTAGTACCCACACTAGAAGAACTGGGGAAAATATTCCTTAGAGCAGCTGCCAACTATTCAAGTCTCACATTGGTGTCCCATTTGGATCTAACAATAGCACAAGAGCCGTATGTTAGCGGAAGTATGGTGTAAATTATCCAGTGAAATAGTCTTAACATTAGTCGTGTCATGTCTAATGATTTTCTGGCTTTGTCAGAAACTAAAGATGTGGAAATATTTCATGCTAAATGTAAATGTTGTCAATGCACTGAAGCCTTCTTTTCCCTATTCGTCCTGCACGTAGCACAAGTTAACTGTCTTTACAACTAATAGCCACTGATCTAAGACCAGCTGACTCAATCCTACCTGACTAATCCCACCGACACTGTCTTTGCCAGTAATGCATAAAGCCTCACGGCTGCAATAGACATGTGGGTGTTAAGAGGTGGAACTATATTAATGAACACTCAGGAAATTCTGCCGCAAATGAGTAAATGGGTTCCACTTGCATCAATGATTTTCTGGTAATATTGAAATCTCATTATTCTTAATAAACATAGTGGTTGCTAATCTAACATATGACAAATAATTGCAGGTTGTGCTTTTAATTTGTGCAAGGTTGTGCAAGTCATTTTCCCAACTATTATGAGTAAATTCCACTGAGAATCTAATGTCAGTATACTTTAAAGCATATTTATAACTGCTATCTATTTATGATGTCCTCCTAAATCATACCAGCAGTTTTTTTTCAGTGTAATAAATCGGTTTTGTTAACTTTCACCCTCATCTGCTCTCATTATCAATACGCTTATGCACAGATGGATAGTTACATTATTCGAGTATGTCCTAGTATGAACATTTCCCTTGAGATGTGAAACCAAAAGTCAGTTTGCCACTCTCTCTCTCTCTCTTTGTGTGGGGGAGGGTTGTTATTGTTCTGGTAAATGAGAGAGTCTCTATAAATACTACCAAGGCTTCCTTCTCAGCCTCAACCACCAATCAACAGTCACTGTTCAGCCGAGCAGCTGAGAAGAGGGCAATAAGCCTGAGTCAAGGCTAATGGGGGAGGGTCTGACTCAAACATACCACGGTGAAGAGGTGGGTGAGGGAGCGTGGAAGACAAGAAAGGGGGGAGAAACCTGGTAACTGCCGCTCATGGACCTGAGGCCACGAGTGGGGGTGAGGCCTGAGTGAAAGTAGTGATTTAGTTGGGTGGGGGTGGCTGGAACATACCAGGTCAAAGCAGCTTTCCAACAACTTTTGTAATATTTCCATGTGAAGTTGAACTAAATCGTTTTCCCCTCACTGCTACTGCTAGATGAGCTCTGTCATTGTTTGATGGTGACACACTTGTTTGACTGGTTTGTTTTTACACATTTCTTTAATCACACATGAAAAGACTGATCTCCACATTACCTCCAAATAAAGTAGGTCACAAGAAAGTCAAAGAGAGTCATTTCAAGTCAAGAAGATGGGGTTGTCTTGATTTAGATAGTGGTGAAAAAGTCCAGTGTGGGTGAGTTTCAAGACTTATCAGACAACCAGCACTGCCTTGTGGTTTCTAAGAATTTGAGGAAAAAAAAAAAAAAAATCTGCAAAGTTGACAGAGCAATAACTGTATTAAATCTAGCTGCAGTGATCACCATGTTGAAATACAAGCACTTCACACCCCTTCCTGTAACTTCCTTCCCATGCTTGGACATATTTAATAATTAATCAGCAGTAGCCTTAGAGTTTTCAGATGTCAGGGTGAATTGCTTAATGGTAAAACTGAGCAAAAACATACAACTTCACATTTGGTCAGTTGTCTGACACAATAAATCAATCAATATTTTTTTTTAACAAGATATAAAAAGGAACTGAGCTGTCTTACAAACAAATAAATAATTATGTAATGTTGAATTAGATAAGATGGAATTTCCCCTTGTGAGACTAATAAAGGAATATCTTATCTCTTATTATTTTGAAGTGGGTAAAAAATGCATGGCAAAAAACCTTCTTAATTGTATGGTATATTTATAATTTTGGAACAATTTATAAGTTTTAAAACAGATACATGAAAAAAAAATCAACTATATACATGTCCAAAATACTGAAAATTAGGTCTATTTTGCTAAATGAGCTATTTTCTTATTAAGACATATGTTATGTGAATATCATTTATGTTTTATGAGCATTATTCATATTTCAGATATCATTCTTTTTTTTTTTTTTTTTTATCAATGTGGCCTCTTGTGTTTTTACCTTCCCCTCAGTGCGTTACACATGAATCAACAAGCCAAAAGTTTTTATGTCTCAGGTAGACAACACATTCCCAAAAGAAAAGCCTCACCCAGTTTTCAAAAACACGAAAGAATTGGATATCAACAGGTTTTTGGTCATGTGCAAAATGCAACAGCAACCTTTCCCCTTTTAACGACAGGAAGTTGTGTTCACATGGTCAAACGAGTCTGCAGCTATTGGGGATCTCTGAAAAAGTGTTGTTTTGATGCAATGGAAAAAATACACAAGCAGCTCATGCTATTTTTCAGACTGTGACAAGATAGTCATGCCAGGGCATAGACAATCAGAGTACGCACCAAGGTTAGAATAGTTTGGGATTTTTCATCATAGTTTAGTTTTATTTAGTTTTGACTTTTTCCCTCCAATTCATTTAGTTTTAATTAGTTTTTAGAACAGGTGTGCTAGTTTTTATTAGTTTTGTTTCTTCTAAATGCTTAGTTTTAGGATTATTTTCAAGTTTTTCCAAATCTTTTATTTATATAAATCCCATACAGAACTCTGCTGCTTTCTCCCAAATTTAATTTCCATGTTTCCAGCTAGAGTGGGAATGAGAAGACGACTCTAAATGACAAGTGACAAGAATTGACGGATTGTGAAATGCTGCGTGGTGCTGCCAGCTAAAATTATTCGAGCGAAATAAATCGATTTCCTATGAATCTGACATTGACAAAGACAAAAATGAAAGGGAATTTTATCCATAATTTTTATACGTTTCAGTTAGTTTTGTAAGCACACGATCAAGTTTCAGTTAGTTATTGTTCTTTTAATAATAGTTTTTATTTATTTTGGTTAAAGAAAAAGTTTTTTCAATTCTAGTTTTCGTCATTTCATTAGCTTTCATTAAAAATAATGACCTTGGTATGCATGACTGCATTTAAACAGAAATATTAATAGAATATTCCTTATCATTCGCCATGTGAAAAGCTCGGAAGCATGCTGTATGTATTGCTGGAAAACGAACAGTGAAATGCATGAAAGTACAGTCCAAACCGAAAAAGAGGTTATCATAATGTCTTTAAGAAAGTAAAGTTCCTGTTTTAAAATCAAGGCAAAACATAAAGAGCTGTCTGGGACACCGAGTGGGAGTTTTGTGTAAAGTGACTTTTAGTGCACTTATCGTGTTACCATAGCCATGATAAGTAGTATTTGTGCCTGAAGGTGCTCATACACTCCTCTGATGACATAATACAAACTATACAAATGGGACTGCCGCTCTCTAGTTTCATGTATCAAATCTTGGCTCATTACCAAGCTGTGTCAGTCATTTACAGTCAGCACCACAAGCCCACTGCCTACATTTATAGGCAACACCATTCTTCAGCGTTTACTTGCCTGAGGGATCATTGTCGACACAAACACTAATCATGTCCCCTCCACTGCACTTCCTGCCTTACAGCTACCGATGACGTTTACCTCCAGGAACATTGCACATACAGCGCATACAAGAGTGAAGGGGATGTACACACTAAACGGACAACAAGATCCAGCACAACCTGTCAAACAAGTAGTTATTATGAAAGGAGGAGGTGGGAGAGAGTGGGAGAACACAGTGATGATGTGGAATATGACCTATTAATCATTCATTATCTCCCAGCACTGTTAATGAGGTGACGACTCTTAAATAATTAGCAATGTGACTGAAGCATATTTCCATAGCAGTAGCCTGAGGATGTGTAGGGCATTGGGGACGAGTGGGGAAGGGAATATGGGATGCACCAGGCACAAAAAAGAACAGCCCCCACACCAGCTTAGCTAACAATAACTATCCTGATAGGGGGCTCTGGGAGGCATGGACACAGAGATAGAGATAGGCAGAACAGAAGAGAGATAATGAAGCTATACGCAATATTGAGACAAGAACGAGCCATGGAGGAAATAACACATTAAATAGTTATGTCTATATGTAGTGGGCGTTTAAGTTGTTCACCCTGCAGCCTTCATTATCTATCTGTCTCATTTCAAGAGGGGCAGGCCAGGGCCTTCAGGCTTTTTTAACACACAAGTCAACGGGGATCTGCAGCCGACTAGCACCCCAGCCTGCCATGGGCCCATTCATCTTGCACAAAACACACAAAAGAGCAGACCATGAGCCACATTCTTGACATCCAACCTCATCACCCCCACTACCCCTCTCTCTCTCTCTCTCTCTCTCTCTCTCTCTCTCTCTCCCCCGGCCCTGACGAGCGCCCCTCCCCCAGCGCCTCATTCACACCAGCCTGCTTGGGCAGACAGGAGCTGCTATGCTATACTACCTAACAGGCTGGTTGGAGTTGTTTGGTGGAGGAAGGGATGCATGGAGGAGAAGGGAGGGTGTGGGAGAGAGAGAGAAGGAGAGGGAGAGAGAGAGAGAGAGAGAGAGAGAGAGAGAGAGAGAGAGAGAGGGGGCAGGGATGTTTTCTGTTCAGTCAGCTAATTGACTCACAGATGTCAGGAGGAGTCGGGTTTGTGGCGGAGCTAAAGCACACAGTGACACCCCACCCCACCCCACAACAAACATAACACCTACATGTACATCAACACAGGAAAAATTATGCAGAGACTTCGTGTATATAACTGGCTATACCCTCTCCTCCCACTTAGTATTAACCTCACATACAACCTATGTATGTGTCAGGCAGAGGAGATGTACCCTGTTCATTTTCAAGGTTGTGAGATTCTATATGTTAAATATATTATGTGTTCTATGAGGGGAGCAAATTGTTGATTGGCATTAGCTAATATGCTAATTGTCTTGGTTGGGTATGCACATTAATTACCATCTTGTATGTTTTTCTGTAAAAGACCCAATGATTACTCTTAAGTTCTTTGGCGCTGCTTTTCTGCTCTTCTACAGCAGCCACATTAGGTAACAACTACAAATGAGCAGCTCTAGGCAAAATACACACTGTAAAAAATGACCGTAGAATTAACATTAACAAAAAGTTATAAAATTGCAACATAAAAAAACTGTAAGTGAAAATGTAAGTTGTTTGAAAAGGTTTTTTTGTGTAAATGATTAAATCAAATATAGCTGTAGTTTTAACAAAAAGAGTATGTTAAGAAAACCAGATTTATATGTAGAAATTATGTATTTCTATTGTTTTGAGAAAATAAATTGTAAATTGATAAAGTATGTGGTGTTGTTTAAATTTCAAGACCAGAACGTTGAAATAATAGATTTTTCTCATATTTAAAAAATAGAATTAAAAAAGTTAATTTAACATTTTAAACAAATAAATAAATAAATAAATATTACAGAAATCCAATGTTAAATCAACATGTTAAAATTGTAAATCTACATGCTACTCTGTAAATGTTTACAGTCTGATGTATTTTTTACAGCATTGTTCTGGTAACCATGGTTGACAGTTTTTTCCATTAAATACAACAGGATTTATTTTTTTTTTTACATTGCAGACTCAAACAAACTTCACATAAGCCTTGGAGCCATACATAAACATTTGGGCTTAGCTCAGGTCCATGCTCCCTCAAGGGGGACTTTTCCCCCGTTTATGGTAGTTAAGTGAGAGACTATAACTGTGTTGTGATTTGCTTCGTAAAATAAATATTAACTATGAGTTAAGCTATCACATTTGTGCTTGACACCACATTCACTTAATGCTAATTTACTAAATCACACTTTATAAAATATCTTTTGTATTAATAATTTGTGCAGAGCTGTAACAGTTGCACACTGTGATAAGCCGGTCGTTCAGTTTTGCAGAGCACCCGAGAAATGATTTGGCTGCAAGTTTATTCAAGACACTTGAGTAATACAAATTTAGCTCTAATCTCAAATGAATCCAAGGCATGATGCTTGATATAATTTCTACCACCTGTAGCTATAACATGGTAAATGGTAGGTACTTATATAGCGTTTTCTGCACATTAATGGTGCCTAAAGCTCTTTACAATACAAGCCTCACATTCACCCATTCACGCACACACTCATACACCAGTGGGCGGCTGCTGCCATG
>JAPTGZ010000009.1:10635739-10647169 GCA_029814645.1 Fowleria isostigma
CGATAATAAGTAATAACACAAATACATTCACAGAAATAAAGTTTTTAAGTGGTTACAAGGGAAAAAAGAAAGAGCCCAGTCACGCCAATCTACAAGCGGGACACTCCCACTAAGCACTCTTCCGGGGGGCTCCGACGCTCCAGAGCGGGGCGGAGCCTCCTTGCCAGTGGATGTGCACCATTAGAATGAGGATATTCTTGTAGCTTCATTTCACTCTATTTCTGTAAAGTATTTCCTTTGATATATTATTTACATTTAAAAAGAAGATTTTAAACATAAGTTTCATAATGTATTTGACTATCAGATTTTTCCCGTGGACATTTTGCACCGTCAAAAAAAAGTAAATAAATAAAAATGTGTGAGAATTGATCTGCTCACTGAATTTTATTTTCTGCATTGATTTATGGATATAAATTACCTCAGGATCTAACAACAGAAGAGTGTGTGGCTTTGAGAAGTGGGTGAATGAATGAAAGGCTAATGGGGGTGGAGCCATGAACTGGTGTGTGTGTGTGTGTGTGTGTGTGTGTGTGTGTGTGTGTGTGTGTGTGTGTAATGAGGTATGAGTGTGGTGAGTTAGTGGATGAGAGAATGGAGCAGAGTTAGGTTTTTCTATGCATTCTTTTTGTCCTGTTCCTCGGTGTGGTTACAGCCAACAGTAACTGTTTAGAGTTCTGTTGATAAAGTCACCAGTGTGGAATAACTTGGGTAATCCTTTGACATCCAGCCAGATACAACATTATGTGTGAATGTAGCCTAATAATTCTTCTGTCTAACCATAATGCTGAATAATGCAGCAGTTTATTAATTTGGTGGAGAGAAAAGTAAGTATGTATTTCTTTTGGCATCTTATGTATATTAAAAAAAAAAAAATCAAAGTTTTTTTTCTTTATCACAATTTTGATAATATCTTAATGGTGGATTGTGGGGGTGGGGGGTGGGGGGGTGTTGGCTTTAATTAGGTTCCATTGGAAACAGCAGGAGCAGAGGTGTTTGTTCATTCATTGATAGTTGTATTAACATTAATGAACTTAACCAGCCCCCAAAAAAGATTTTGTGTTTGTTAAGCCTCTGCATTCGCTACACCATCATTAGCTCACTATTTGCGTTGAAGGGTGCACTAGGTTGCATTCCCTCATTAACCCAGAAATGAGCTCCTGCAAAAACAGCAGAGGGTATGTAGTATCATCTTGTCATATAACAATTATATATTTAAAAAACGCCAAATATATTACCCAAGATGTCAACCTTATATTTTAGTTTATGCAGAAAGAAGTTCCATAATTATATTTCAGAATAAGTGCTAATTGTGTGATCAGTTAGACTTATTGAGACAAACATTAATGGAAAATGCTCCATACAATGCTTTCTTTTAGATTTCCAGACAATAGGGTCAACAAAATCATCAGGACATAGTGCAACTGCATCATGGGAAGGATTGCATATAGGCTACAGAGCTGTCATTACATCTACAAAAAAATGGCTCTATAATCACTGTGCCATGGTTTGACAGTAATCAGTGTTAAGTACCTTTTAAGGTTTCCAATACTTCTTGATTCTCAGATGTCTTGTTCGTTAAATCATTAGCTGGAAAAGTTGTCGGATATTGATTACTTGTAATATATAAAATAATTATTAGAATTCTAATAACTAGACACCTGTAATGTACTATATTTTAAATACAACCTTCCAAACATTGATAAACATTCTCATATAAATTCACAACCCAGGATGTCATCTGGATTATGCAACCCCAATTACAAAAGAAATTGGGACACTGAAAAATGTAAATAAAAACACAATGAAATGCTTTGTGAATCTCATAAACACATATACTATTCAGAGTAAAACACGGAAAACTTAACCAAAATTTAAAGTGAGAAAATGGACAATTTTAAGTAAAAAGTAAGGCAATTTTGAATTTGATGGCAGTAACATGTCTTAAAAAATTGAGATGGGGCAACAAGGGGTTGGAAATGTAACTGGAACTAAAAAAAGATGAAGGAACATTTCTCAACTAATTAGGTTAAATGGCAACTGGTGAGTAACATGACTGGATGTGAAAAATACATTGTGGATGTAATGATGAGTGGTTTACAAATTTGCAAAAAAAAGAAACTGAATTTACAAATAAAAGGATTTCAGCATATTGGTCTTCAACAAAAGAGATCCATATGATAATCTGGAGAAATCTTTGCTTGCACTGGACAAGGTTGAAACTCAATACCTGAAGATCTTCAGACCCTCATGCTGCACTGCTTTTAAAACAAATTATCGATGATGGAAATCGTTGAATGGGCTCCAGAACACTTCAACATATCACTGTCTATGAACACAGTTCACTGTGCTGTCCACAAATGTCAGTTAAAGCTTTGTCAATGAAGTATAGGAACATGATGCAGAAAGGCAGTCACCTCCTCTGGGCAACGGCTCGTTTTAAATACTGTAGTTTGAGACAAAGTGGAAAACTGTTCTATGGTCTGACAAATTAATCCATAAAGACCCATACATCCACCATCGACCAAAAGCATCTACTGATCTAAACTGGTGATCCAATAATCCCATCAATCCATATAAATAATTGGTGTAAAATGCAGTTTGTTATCTTTTTGTGGTCATCAGATATGACTCATTTGAATGTTTAGAGGCGCCAATAAACATGGAAACACCATCATCTTCTACAACACTAATTCACCAGTAAAACAATGGAGTTTGATCAATGTCAGTGGATGCAGATGCTTGATTTATGTTCAGTTGATACTATATTGTACTAAAAAAAAATCATCTTTTCTTCAGTTCTTTCCTGTTTTGATTAACCTTTGACTTTACTCTGAGCTTTTATGAACATCTACATGATCAGTAAATTAAACATAGGAAAATAAATTATTTTCGCCTAACAAAAAAAAGCTAAATTCAGAAGATAATATTATAATAAATAGTGATAACTCACTAAGGAAAGGTTAAATAGAGAAACAAATTCATTCAGAAATTGCCACAGAATTCACAATGGGTCCTAATGGATTAAAAGTTGAAATTCTGTTTGGAAAAAAATTGACAACGGTCTTTGAGAGTAAAGAATTTAGTGGTCATTTGGCTTGTTATTGGTACTCAGTTCCATCTCTGATGGTATGGGGATGCATTAGTGTAGATGGAGTGGGAAAGGCATCCTCAGTGCTTTGAGGTAAATGCAGGCTTTACAGTAACATATGGTCCCATCGAGATGGGATGAGATGAGATGGCATCTTTTTCAGGGAATGTTTTCTGTAGTTCAGCAAGACAATCTTAATCCATACTGCATCAATTACAACAGCAGGCTTCGTAGACGGAGAGTCTGGGTGCTGATTTGGCCTGTGTGTAATCCAGATCTTTCACAAGAAGACTCAGGACTGTTCAGCGGTTAGAATCCTTAATCAGATGGGAATAGGGTAATATTCCTGTCTCAAAACTCCATCAGCTGGTTTTGTCAATTCCAAGACATTTACAGACTGTTGTAAAAAGAATAGAAGATGCTATACAGTGGTAAACATGGCTTTGTTTCAATGTTTTGGATATGTGTTGCTGTCATTAAATTAAAAACGACATTTTTTTGGATTAAGATAGTACATTTTAAACTAAGAATATGTATTCTGTAAGGGAAAGAAAATACTTTTATTCACAATAGAACATAGAAGTATTTTCTTTCCCTCATCTAATGTATTTCATATTCACTTTTCTAAAGAATGCGTCCATTCTATAATATGGACAAAAACAATGTTACTCTGCTAATAGTTAAAGAGTGTGATGCAACAATTTAAGATAGGAGGAAACAGTTGAAGCTCCTGTGTAATCTGTGGCATCTTTTTGCATAAAAACAAGTATTACACAAAATGGTGCAATCCCCTATAAAAACATGTTCACAGCTCAAGAATTAAGTCCCCTCTGTTACCGTCACTGGCTTGTCAAGGGATACGGTGAGTGTTTGTTGCCATCATTATGAAGTTGAGGCCTCTCTATCATAGTCTCTTCAGACTTCAGGGGCTTCAAGTGGGAATGCTTGTAAATAATGTTAGGGCTGTGAGCTTATGTGTTTTTGGGGGAGGGTCAGGAGGCTTGAGGCATTGATCAGCACATGTGTGTATATTGTGTGACTTTGCGTCATATATACGAGTGTGTGTACGTGTGTGTGTGATTGCGCACACATGGCGTATTGTATTACAGGCCAGATCAGCCCAGTCTTCCTCACTTCTCCTCTTATATCCAGTGAGACCTCCATACTGTTTCTCCAACAGGCTTATCTTGGCCAGCCGTTCATTCTTGCGAGGAGCAGTGTTCGGCAGAAAGAGACATCTGCTCAGTGAGAGAATGCCCTAATTATTCATGACCATTTAACCATTCAGGATTTGGTCTGCGCAGCATATGTGGCATTTCTCATAAGTACGCGTCAGCCATACTTGTTAATGGCAGTTTCATTGCTGTTGTTTTGTATTCTGTACCTCTAAATTATCACACTACAGCCTGCATTAATTCTGTTATGTTGTTAGCTATCGCAATTCCGAGGGAAAAAAAATAAATTAGCTGGAAGGAGAAACACTTAACACAAGAACAGGAACAACAGCTTGTTTTCTCTCCCATCACTTGTATGTTGGTTTTTTTTTTTCATAATTTGCTTTTTTATTCTTCTGTAAGACATTCCCTCTCAGGTATGTTTAGTTTCACATAAAAACACTCAAGCACAAACTGACCTGTAATCTGTTTTCTTTTCTCTTTTAATCAGACTTGACTACAACCCCCACTCTTTTTCCTCTTTCCTCCCTCAGCTCTCATCTGTTTGTCCCTATCACAACAAAACCGCGTCACCACAGTAGTTGTGGCCACGTAAATCAGCCCGGCCAGCATCATCTGTTCCCAGCTGTTTACCTCCAGCCAAACAAAGGAGTCTGCCTTTTTGTTGTCGCTGGGGTGGAGTACTGCGTCGGCTGAGGGCTGTTATTCAACAGTGCTACTGGCCCCCCCTCTCTGAAAAGGCCAATTCAACACAGGGAATCATTGGAAACGGAGAGGAGACGAGGAGGGAAGATGTCAGTGTGGGGGTTGCTGGACACTTACAAACTATGAGCAATTCTTCTTCCCCAAAGGAGCCAAGACAGACAGGGCACAAAGGAAGCACGTCACAGACAAACGTGAAAAGCAAATAAATAGTTGCACATCCTCTCTCCTCTCCGCTCAGGTGTATGCAGGAGCTGTTCTCCGGGGAGGTGGTGGTGGTGGTAGGGGGGGTTCAGTTTGTGTCTCCAGAGGAGGCTTAGCGAGCGTCGGTAGGAGCTGCGAGGTCTCGTTTGCATCTGCAAATGAGACAGAACCCGGCTGGCCCGTGTCACCTTGGCAACAGGCCATCAGCACCTCCCTCCCTGCTATATTAGCAGCCATGGTTGTCTGTCTGCTTGTCAGTCTGCACCCTGCCTCCCTTCATCCCTCCACTGCGGGTCTCATCACCACAACAGCAGCAGTAGCATACAAGCATCCGTCTACCTGACTAGACCCATCGGATTACGCATCTACCTAAATCTTTCATTGAAACCGTCAAATACAGACAAAAACAGCATTATAAAAGATGAATGCCCCAGGCTTTTGTGGGTGTCCCTGTGAATCCGACTCAAAGAAAAGAATTGGCAGCAGTAACATGCTGTGGTCATGAAATTTACATGGTGTGCCTGTGCCAAGTGATGACAAGCTGGCAGCAGGGGTTCTTTAGGTTTTTTGCATAATATGCGCTGTTAATCAATTAAGGAGCAGCCAACAAGTTGCTTGATAGTCTAGCCTAAACTGTCTCGCGCCAAAAGAAGAACAGGCTTTATCTGTCTAATAGTTATGTTTGATCTTCAGTCATTTGTAGAACAGCTCAAAGTGAAGTGCTGCTTCAGCGTCATGAGGCAAACAGATAAATGACAAAGTCCCGTACATCATGTTTCTCTGTTCCCCTTTGGAGCGCTATTTTTGAAGATGTCAGATGCTTTATAGTCACATATTTTGTCGTCTGTTGCACTTTCTACATTTAGCTTTATTGTCTTTTTGTGCTCTAAATTATTTAACAACAGAAATCTATATGTGTGATCTTTCTTTTTTTCTTTCTTTCTTTCTTTCTTTCTTGTTTTTTGCCTTTCCTCTCGGCCCCTGTCTCCCCTCCCCCCCCTCCTCTAACATGCCACCCGCTTCCTGTTTACTCTTGAAACAACTGGAAGAGAAGAGGAGAAGACTGTTCATTTAGTTGCCGGCTCCCCATGACATCCACTACATGCAGTCAGCATAATAAAAATGCTATCAAGCCACTTCCTATCAACTCATCTTCTGGAAACAGCTCTTACCTAAGCCTCACTTCAATGCTATATAATGGGTAATTTAGTATTACACATCAGGGTCTTCTGCTACAATAGATTTCAATCAAACAGGTGGGCTATAGTATTACACATGGATTGCCAGAAAGTGCCATCCTACCATTCAAATGATGTAAATTTGACCGGATGGGATCCAGGAATTTCATGATGAAAGCATTTTAATTTGGCTGATGTAACTCTGTTCCCTGGAAATGCAGACGATATACAGCGCATGTGCTTCATTAAGGTATTACTGTAAGATGTTCAAGTCAACGTAAACTTACACAAAGGGCATTGCTCCTGTTATATAATAATGAATAAAGAAAGTTACCCTTTAACACATAGCACTCCATGAGACTGGAATAGAAGAAGTGTGTTGCTTAGAAACATGGCTGTAATGTGTTTTTCACAGCTTCTAGGTTGCAGAACTTTTTATGCCATTGTTAACTGTTTGTTTAACCCAGTCTGCTGGCTTCACCTTTTAGTGAATATGTGGTCACGACACTTAAATGATAATTTACCAGGGGTGTAATACTTAGATGTTAATGTGACCTCTTTGGGTATTCATGTTAAAACAGAGTCCAACACCTCCTGACCTTTGAGCCCATGAGTGCAGTGTGCTTATGTTTGCCTTGGCGACTAGTGTAACGCTAGCCTCGGCGGAGCGGCCACAGGGTGTGTAACTTAATCACGTCCGGTGTGATTGGCAACACTGATGAATGTCCACTTTGTTTGCACAGCACATTCATCCCCCATCAGGATGGAAGCAACCAAGACTAAATCTAATTAACAAAGGCCACTGTTCCTCCCCACCCCCAACACTTACAGTCCCTGTGTATACTGAGGTAAATATGAATCTATGTCTTCTCAAACCCACACACAAGGATCAGTGCTCCCACACGTGTGACCCATTTTTCAGACATCCTGTAGGCAATGAGCCACACCTCCGGCTGCCTTGTCTGATTTTTCATCACAGGTCACAGCACTTTTTAGTCCTTTGGACAGAGGAGGTCCAGTGTTCATTGACAGCTCGTGATTGTGGTGAGATCCTCTTCAGTCGTGAGACTAAACTGGTGATGGACTAAGGCAGAGTGAAGTGGCGACAAGAGTCACATTGTCAGGTTTTGCTGGCTACTATAACACAAAGGTTCATTATGCAAGATTCATGTGTGCTCATGAGGTTACATGAAGTCAAGTCAAGTCAACTTTATTTATAAAGCACTTTAAAAATAGCGCAGATGGCCAAAGTGCTGTACACACACATAAAAACAAATAAAACACATAACAGAATGAATAAAACATTCCGAGGGTTGTGTTGGAATCTGTTTTTTCATGGAAATAATTGTTTATTCTTGCTAACTCCATTTCCAAACTAATGACTGTGAAGTAATCTCAGTGGCTTGACAGGGTTGTTTTTTCTGTGAAGAAGAAAAAAAAACATCCCAAGTTTTCCAGCAAGAGACAAACCAATAAACAAACCAGTGACTTACAACAGAGTCAGCTAAAATGAACACAAAACAGACTTTGGTACAAACTTTGTAAATGGACACAAGGATGAGTGTATCTTACATATTGAATCTTTAAATCAATAGTAATAATCAATCAGTATACATAGTTTTATGGTTCTCAGTGAGCACAGACCTCTTCCAAGGCCAGAGGTCCACTCTTTTTGCACCACAAAGTTATTAACATACAGTAGATTATGATCTGTGTGTTTGTCAGTTGATACTACTGGTTGGTTTATTTATTTCAGTTTACCTAAACTGGGATCATTCTCCATTAGACTGTTGCTGTCCAGTGTAAAGACATTGGAAAACAGTTCCAGTCTTTATCCTTTTTCAAGTGCAAATAGTCAAGGGGAAACTCTACACCCATGCCATAACAGTTAAATGAATATAAAGGAATATGTCCACATGAAACCGCATCTTTTCCTGTCCAATGTCTTTTCTTTTGCCCCTTTCCCACTGGCCAAAAAACCCGTTAAACCCGCTAACAATCGGCTTTTGGTGGCAGTGGAAAAGGCGCACCAACCCATGTTGACCCGCGTCAAACGACTCGGCAAGCGACGTGGGTTACAATCTCCTTCAATCGGCTCGGCTCCGATCGGCATCCAATGGGAACGCTAGATGAGGGTCTACCCACTAGTTTGCGTGATGATGTAGAGCGTTACGTAATGTGTCATAACATCACGTCAGTCACGTCTTACATCACATGCTACAACAAAGCTCTGCTTGCATTCAAATCAAGACCAGATTGGGAAACGTGTCGCAGCATTGGCAAGATAATGAACATTTTGAGGACGGACAAAAGTGTAAAACAAGAAAGGACACTGACCGGTGCCTGACTCGCTTCTGTGTTGCTCTGATTGTTTACTTCCTTGAATTCTGTCGCACTTGTGATATCATCATCAACGCAATCCCAGCGTGGTGACATCAGCAGACACACAGCAGGGGACGCGGAGGCCACGCAGCTTGCCAGCGAGGGGACAGACTTGGTTTTTTTTGGTCAATGGAGAAAGGCCAAATGCCGATTGTTCGCAGGTCGACGTGTGTTTTTAAAACGCGGGTCGACTAATTTTAGTGGAAAAGTGCCATTTGTCGTTTTCAAAAAGTGCTCCATAAACACCTTTCAGGTCTTTTCAGGAAATTTTTGCATCCACATGAAACCACTGAAAATTAGTGAAAATAATGTAGTACAAATACCAGGCCTGTATGTGGCGTTGTGATGCTCTTACAAAAAAAACAGAGAAGAAGAAGATGTGGAACATGTGCAGAATGCTTGCTTGGTTCTACCGGGGCTGATCCAATATTTCCTCCTGGTTGTCCCTCAAGAGCATGTAGTGAATGTTGTTAGCTAAGGTTGTTTGTTGCTTATTTTAATGACAAAGTAGTGCAAGATTTGGATTCAATATTTCCAATAAACTCAATAGATGTTTTAGCATGAGCACTACTCTGTAGTCCACCATTGTTGTTGTTGTTGTGAAGTGGCGTCTTGCTTCTGGGGTGAAAGGTTAGAAAGGTGGGGCTATGACATCATCATTTTAGAAAAGTTGTATAGACAAAGACTTAAACTGGCATTTTCAAATGTATCCACTCTGAGACCCAGTTTCAAAAAGTTGTGGTTTTGATGAAAGGCCTGTTCAATACAAAACTTTTGTGGATATGATTGAAATCGTCTTTGTATGGACAAGGCCTCAGTCTGGTAGTTTTGATATAATCCTGCTTTCAACCAGACAAACAAACAAATGGTAATGTTCTCATATCCTCTTTTGTGGAGGTAAAAATATAACCATTTAACCATTTAATACCTATCATATAAAATGTGTGAACTGATGTCAGCAGAGAATAGTGAAGTATGGACATGCATACATGTACAGTGTGAACTGTCAGTTAGGTCACGTATAGACTGATGGTGTACAGAAAAGTTGATTACCAAGTTTATTATGCAATTTATTAATCTGATTTACTGTGTTTTAAAGTGGCTTTATTATTTTTTTCAATTTTCTAACTTAGAGTGAGAACTTGCGATAAAATGTGTGATGCAGTCACACTGAATAATGAAATTAGGTGATAATGGTTTGTGCAGTTTCTTATTATTCTTAGCATTCTCTCAGAATCCAAATGTCTTTGATCGAGATCACATACACAGACAGTGTTGGGAAATAATACACACACAGGTCAATGTGGTTGTTCAGAAGCATACACATCTTTTTTTGGAGAGTTAGCTATGCGGAATAAAACTGTGGAAATTAAAGTTTATTTCTACCATGATTCATACTCTAAACTGTCCTTGGAAGTCTGCAGTGAGTCTGGATGACAATAACAAAGTAATGCACGCTGATAAGGAGCAGCAAAGAAGTGAAAGCCTGAAGGTCAGTCCTGGTTGTGCTGGGAGCTCCCAGAGCGCAGAGGATTCTGCTGACATCCGCCGTCTTTGTTCTGCGTAATTGGCTAAAAGACTGAGCAACTATATTTACACATCCCCTGAAGAACATTAATTACAGACAGAGAGAGAGAGAGAAAGAAGTAGCATCACTTGTGCGGTAGCTGCACACATGCTTATTAGGAATGGTAGATAACATACTGGATTTAGTACCATTTAACATTAAATGTAGGAGGCTCACAATGAGAGAAGATAAAACAGACATGGTTACTGACTTATTCTATTGCATAATTTAAATATAATTTTCCCGGTGACACATTTTTAAAGACATTACCATCAATGCAAATAGCATAGAAGGATTTGTCTTCTTTTCTTTGTCTCACCTGATTTCCACAGGAATAACTCTTTGCTACTGTATACAGACATTGATTTGTCATAGATATAAACCAGAAATACAAATGCCAAAAGGAAGAAGAAGCAAAAAAAAAACCCACAACTTGTCATTCTCCCACTCTGATAAAACATGTTCGTTAGCTCCATTGCATCATGGTCTACTGAGGCTACAAAAAAACAAAACAGAAAACAAAACAAAAAAAAAAAAACAACCCAGAAATCGCCGCTTCCTCTGCAACAGTACAGTACAACCCTGGTACCTGGACTTTATGAATTTACAACAAACAAGTAGTACATGTTCTTCAAAGAAGGAAAAAAAAAAAGCTTTTTGGGAAACATAACCCTGTCTGAATCACACATGGATCTCTCAATGAAAACAATAATAAAACATGTAGTAGCAGATGATGTTGTGAAGTAGTGGAGGAATAGGAAAAATAGGAGATACTTTCACTATTACTGCCAAATGCAAACATCTATCAACAAATGGAGATCATATTTATACATAAGGTAATATAAACTTCATTTACATTATTGACACATATTTATGACATTTAATTCTATTAAATTAGCTATAAGTCATATGACTAAATGTGATCTGTAGGATATTACAGATTTCTGTGAATCTAAACCAGGGGTCTCAAACATGCGGCCCGGGGGCCAAATGCGGCCCGCTAAAGGGTCCAATGCGGCCCGCAGGAGGAATTTAAGAAATTCCAAAAATTACACATTTCAGGTTCCATGTACAGACCAATTCAATCTCAAGTGGGTCAAATCAGTAAAATACAATCATAATAACCTAAAAATA
>JAPTGZ010000009.1:10680808-10690982 GCA_029814645.1 Fowleria isostigma
CAGCATGTTTCCACACTGTAATAATCCTTGATAAAAGCATTATTTTTTTTTTTTTTTTTTTACGTTGTTTTGTTTTGCATTTTTTTCTCAATATTCCTCCAATTTTATGAGGCTCATGTAGTGTCCCCAGGGGGCTGTGGCCCCCACTTTGGAAACCACTGTCCTAATAAAACGTATCTGAGTCTGACTTTTGCTCAAGATGAATTTGTTTCTTATTGTCCACCAGACTGACCAAACTTTGAAGAATTTTATTAGTAGTGACAAAATTATTTGTTACAGATCTATTGAACAGCTGTTGTTGATAATAGCTGAACTGACAGTTGATTTTAATGATCAAGAAAAATGCTTTGTATTCTATTTGCCACCAGCTATAATTGTTAAATGTGTGATTTTTTTTGTTGCTGCTGCACCGCAATGATCATCATTATCAGTGCTACCCACATGCATAACCCTTTGCTGCCATGGCCCCTGTTTATCCAGCCCACCAAGCACATGAGCAGCCATGATGACATTAATTGCCCAAGAGCTCGCTTTTCCTTTGAGCAGTTCCGTACAGCATTGTGCCTTTAGAGCCATCTGTGTTCCCATCTTAAACTGATCCATCTTTCACATTCCAAAACTGGAAGAGGACACGGAAAAGCACCACTCCCATTCATAAATAATGTGCATGCAATGTGTGTGGGGGATGTGAGCTACTGTTTCTTTGTATGTGTGTTTGAGATGGGTGATGGACCTTTGCAACCCACTGGAGATCTGGGGGAGTGAAACAACTTCTGATCCCAGTGCTAACTTCACAGATGGAAGTGAAAAAAATAGCAACTGAGAGTACAGTCAAATGTTTTTACCCTCTCCCCTGTGAATTTTTTTTATTGCAGTCTTTGCAGTTTTCTGTGAACTTGAACAATTACATTTGACCACAGCTTTAGAAGCCAATATATAGTAAGGGGTGGGGGTGGGGATGAAGGTCCCCAAACATCAACCAAAGCGTAGTCAGTGGGATTTTTGGCATGTCAGTCCTTTCTCTCTCAAGCTGTCTCTTCTCAACAAAATTACATTTCCCAAAAACCCACAAGAGGGTTCAAAACAAATTAATCAAAGATTAATCTGAAGAAATTGGAGTAAGATGAGTCTTGAAATGGTCAAAAGTATTAAACTAAAATATAAAGGAAATCCTTATGTTTTTGTCCAATAATTATTTTATTGACAATTAAACATAATGTAAAGTGAGTAATATTTAGTGACATCTAGTAATGAAGTTTGAAATTGTACTACTTTGCATTTTTCCTCTCTCTGAACTATGTTGGCTGCTAAATATGTGATGGTTCTTTGTCAGAGCCATACTCAGTATTTAGTAAAAGTTTGACTTTTCTATTTTTTTTCAGTAAATAACTTGCAGTAAACAACTTGGTATATGACACTGGGCCATGCTGAAACATAGAAGGTGTTGCAAAAGAAAAACTGAGAAAAGAACAGGAGGTTCTTTCAGACTTAGAAAGAGGTCAACCTGTTCCCTCTACAGATATAGACGACTCATTCTAAGAGACAAAAACATGACTCTCATTGTAGTGTAATAAAAATATCATATTCCCTTTCTCTAACTAGATTCTCCAAAATCTGTGTACATCTTACACAATCGCCACCTTTTGATGCTGGTTTAATGCAGTGACTCTGAAATGAACACAGCATTTCCTATATTGCTCTGTACCTGTGCAAATCATGAATCTCCTTCAAAATATAAATGCCACTCTGCAGTCTTTCACCTGTGTTTGCTGATAATGATAAAGTAGGGTGTTGTGTTCATTTTAGCTAAATAAAGTATTTTTGTAGGCACTCCATTTTGATTTAAGCAAAGTTTTGTCTTCATACCTTTTTCTTGTGATGGAGGGTGAAAACTGGGACATTTGATTTTTGGCTGTGCACAGACATAACACTCAGAAAACCAAAATTGAATTCCATGAAATGTTCCTACCTTTGCCCTCTGTTATTTTCTGACTGCAGAAAGATGAGGAATGCACATTGCCTTTCCATGCAAGAGGTTAATATGCGTCTGTGCTCACTCGTTACATGTAATTGAAGGGAACAGCTTGTGAAAATAAGATGCCATGGAGGAGATCTTTAATCAGATCAAGATCATGGAAATCCAGCACAATCACTACTTTCATGCACAGCAGAACATGAGCAACATAACAGCAAATATACATGAATGAAATATATCAGAGTGGGTATTTTTTTAGGGATTGTTTTGTCATGTTTTTTCTTATTTAATTAAACCAGAATCTATGAGGGAACCCATGCTTACATCAGCATTCATTTCCATGATACTTTAACTGATGCTACCGAGTCACTGAGTTCATTACATGTGATCTAATACATACTAATCTTTCAATTTAACCTGGAAGGTGCAACATGGAACTCTTACGACACCTAGTGTTGAGATTGGGAAATTGTGTGTACTTGATAATTGTATCATCAAATCAGATGAAACATACTCAAAACGTGAATGATTAGATAATAAAATGTACTACGTTTTTATTTCATTAAGAAATATTGAGTTAGAAAACTAAATCTAACATCATTACGAACCAAAGAATAGAAATCAACTCGTGAAAAGAGTAAATGACTGACATATATAGAAATACAATAATACAGCTTTTGCAAATATAACAATATGATACACATTGACCTTGAAATAATTAATTCGCACAAAAAAACAATGGAGTTTATTTTCCCCAGACCTAAATCTCTCAGGGATACTTTCGCCATGCACACGCAAATGATTGGTGGATTTTGCAGGAATGCTGCCTGTAAGGTAAAGCAGAGGGCGAATAATAACATGGGAAAACATAAACGTAAGGACGTACAGTCAGTGTACCGGAGAGAAGTGGATCAGTCAGCTTGTACTGCACGTGGCTTCGTTGTAGCCGGAACCTGAGATGGTTCGTAAATAGAAATAGAGATTAAACCTAGCCTAATTTCACACATAGCTCTGTGATTAAACACCAGCTAGAATTGGACGCCAGTTTGTTTTCGGCGACTGGGTGAGTCTATATTGGTTTTAAAGTGCAGTGTCAGATGTTAGCTACATGAACGTCAGTAGAAATAATCTTGAAATGTCATTGGTCCTGGTTCGGATTAGCTTGTCAGTGGTTAGCATAATGGGTAATAACAGATGTTTTTTTGACCTGTGATTTTGTCACTGGTCGGTAGTTTGAAGAAGCAAGCTAAACATACCAGTCATTTCATTACACAACCACAATACATATTAATACACTGCCTCAAATATCTACATGGTTGGAAATGTGTGTCAAGTCCAGAGTCAACTTTGTTTTTGTTCAATTGCTGATTAGTCTTACAGGGTTTTCCCGCCATTTCATTGTATATCCAATAGCTGAAGATTAATTATTGCACTTATACTCACACTGTTCCTATACTACCTAGCAAAAATAAACCCACCAACAGCAATTCAGATGTACACAAAAGAGCATTCCCACCTGCTTACCTCAAAATACTTCTTTCACACCAGATTAATGGTTTTGATTGAATGATTTATTTCTTGTGCACTCTATGCACAGTGTTGTTTCATTTCACAATGACAGAAATAACATCCACATACTATATACATTTTACTATGTGTACACAAATATGCATAAACATATACAATATTTCTCTGGCAATATACACCCCTAAAGGGACTGAGAAAAAGTCAAACTTATGTACTCCCACCCCCAGTTTCACTACTTAAACATGTATGGTTGCAATTATATCAGAGAAATTAGATGTAAACATGCATTAGTAAATTAATGTCAATGATTAAAGTAAAAAATAAGAGAAAAGCAAAAACAAAACACACACATTAGAAGAAGAAGAACACCACATGACCTTCGGAGTCCTTCATTTCTATATTGTTTTAAGACTGTTTCTTTATATACTGATTTAAACTGCTGTATATAGTTGGAGTGTTGCTTTAGTTGACTCCCTAAAATGTTCCACAGCTGGTCTGTTGTTTTAGAAGACCTCAAGCTTATATTTACACAAAATCTCACTATGAATCTGAAAAGACTGCATTATCAAGATAGCTTACTACTACTTGTACCTCTTTGTTTATATGTTAATATTTCAAACCTGTTTGAACATGAGTCAGCATGTTTCACATACTGGATATGTACCTTTGTGTGTGATTATATGTCTAGATTTTCTGCCGCCACTATGAAGTACATCCTGGTTACTGGTGGTGTAATATCTGGTATTGGTAAGGGCATCATTGCCAGCAGCTTGGGAACAATCCTCAAGTCCTGTGGCCTTCATGTCACAGCTATCAAAATCGACCCGTATATCAACATTGACGCTGGCACCTTTTCGCCTTATGAGCACGGTGAGTCATTGAATTCTTTCAGCAGCTTTTGTTTGTTTGTGTGAGCAAGTCATTGCATTTTTAGACTGAACTGTATCATCTGTTGAGCTTAAAATAAGAGTAAGAATAGTATTGTGCTTTTCTGTACTACACAGAACAGCAAGAATGGTATTGTACTGTTCTGTATAGTGCATTATCAGTATTGGTTTAGATATATTATCTTCATTCTGTAGGGGAAGTCTTTGTTCTTGATGATGGTGGTGAAGTGGATTTGGACTTGGGGAACTATGAGCGTTTTCTGGACATCCGTCTTACGAGAGACAACAATCTAACAACTGGAAAGATCTACCAGTCAGTTATCAACAAGGAGAGGAAAGGAGACTACCTGGGCAAGACTGTACAAGGTGACAGATTGCTGTATTTAGCTTGGCAGAAGCAGACTTGGTAGAGAAGGCACTATGTCTAGTGAACAGCTCGGGTAATTGTTTTTTGGTTTTGTTTTTTCTTTTTTTTTTACATTTAACTTTTGCTGTTTCTGTCCATTTTCTCAGTGGTGCCCCATATCACAGACGCTATCCAGGAGTGGGTCAGCAGACAGGCTAGGGTCTCAGTTGATGGTGACACTGCTGAGCCTCAAGTTTGTGTCATAGAGGTATGTTGGATTGTACTCTTTCTCATCAGTTTCTTTCACTGAAAAAGCCAGATTTAGACCCAGTGAGGACAGTGACAGCTTTGTGTGTTTTTAAGAATATTAATGTAGGTGGTTCACAATCAGAAAGGAAATGTGTTTCCAAATAATGCAAATCTTTTACTGTAGATAGTAGAAGAGATGGTGTGGGAGCAAAATTCAATAAAATATTCCTGTTTTTGTTCATTTATTGAAGTGTCCCTGCCTGTGCTATTTTTTGTGTGGAGTTGAGGTCAGCTGACATCACACTAGTGGAATGTCCTGTTGGACAACATACACACACACACACATACACATACACACACACATATCAGGTCTGATCATACACTTACATCCACAGACCCTAAAAAGTTGACCTCTTCCTAGAGGAGGGGCTTTTTTCCTCTTCTGTCGACTTCTGTGTGTAACTTTGTGCTTTTGTCTTATCTACTCAGTCCATGCAGAAAATAAATAATGAAATTAAGAATGATCGTCTATTTTTTGCCACCACAATAGCAGAATTTTAATGACTGGGTATGTCAGTGAAGTTTATGGTATTTGAAAGTACAGTATATAAAAGTACTCTATTATGCAAGTTGGACACTGTTACAGAATGGTGCTGGGGGTGCTTAAAAAGCTAAAAATAATCTTGGCGACTTATATCAAGTGCTGGACAATACACAGTAAAGGGTATTTCATCTTGAGGGAATTCACTCCATAAAAAGGGATTCAAAATAATTACCCTCCTTCTACCTTCTTTTCCTCCAGTACATTCATCAAAGCCAACCATTAGTAGTTGTGTAGGGAGGTGATATTTTGTACTTTATAAGGTTAGTCTGGTTTATGTTTAAGTGTTCTGAACAGACTTTTAAGCTCATGCATGGTTATTGCATAATCCAATGTTTTGTGTTAACAGCTGGGGGGCACGGTAGGAGACATTGAGAGCATGCCGTTCATTGAAGCCTTTCGACAGTTTCAATTCAAGGTGAAGAGGGAGAACTTCTGTAACATCCACGTCAGCCTGGTACCACAGGTACAGAACTTGAGTGAACATGCATGATTTGTATTTACTATATAAACCACAATACTTCAGGATAGAGCTGGACTACATGTTTAAACAAACTCATCTCTAAAAGTGATCAGAAGGAATTATGATATTGGGAAAGACACAATGCATATGTGTGCAATAATTAAAATAGTAATTATAAGACCTGTTGTGTCAACACAAGATATGTTACACAAAATACACGGCAGACATCATCATATTAATGTTACTAATTATGTTGTGTAATAATACTTTAGGACTTTATAGAGAATCATTTTGTAATTAATCATTTTGTTATCAGTGACAGCACATTAGTATTTATTTTATATATTATATGGATAGCATTTTTGCAGGAGTATTTAGGCTATAGCTGCCTGACTAATTTTCCTTCTTGCCATTGTTCACATGTGACAGTTATGAAACTGCCGTTACTGTCCTGCTGTGTAGTATGAACAATAGAGAGATGAAGGACTATGAAGGTTATGGGATGTTTTTTTTTCTTCTTAGTTTTCTGTCTTACTTTCTTTATTTTCTTTCTTACCTTCTTATTATGTGTGTATGTTTGTTCTTTGCTTTCATTTACTTTTTACACTGTTTATTGACATTATTTATTAGATATATTTACCTTTTTTTAAACTATTAATTTTGGTGCCCATAATGTGTTGTGTTTTATTGGTATTAATTTCTCTTGATTGGGTACATTTGTGTTTTGTACATTGTATTAAAGTTAGTTTTGGTGTACTAATGCATGTTTACAACTAATTTTGACTTAATTGCAACCATACATGTTTAAGTAGTGAAACCGGGGGTGGGAGTCAATAAGCTTTGCTTATTATCCCTCCATTTCAGGTGACTAGGGTTGTGTATTAGTAGTGAATTGCAGTATATATTTATATAATATGTATCTTGTGTACACATAATGTTTACAACCAAAGTCTCTATGTATATGTCTCTGTATATTTGCTTATGTAAATTTTTCTATGTATATTGTGTTTACAGCAGTGTGTGTATATCTGTGTACACATAATGAGATGTATTTGATCAGTATTATACATGTATATATGTTTAGTATTTTACATGGAGTGCATAAGTATATATATATAAACTATAACAACCATTGATAATCAATCAATCAATCAAATTGTATTTATAGACTGACAGACTGCAGCTGTTAGTACCAGTAGTAGAAACCTCTACCATCCATGTGGATGTATGGATAAATGACCCACAGAGATGAGTTAATAATTATGTGATAAAACTGAGAAATCATCAATAGCTGATATGAGAAGCATCTGTTTTAGTTTACATGTAATTCACTAACTCAAAAAACTGTACCAGATGATGTTTGAAATGGTGAAATGGATCAGTCAACATGATGGCTACATGATGCTACATTGTGTGTCTGCTCAGGGTTCCTACACAAGTATGGAAACCTGGGATTAGATTTTATAAATTTCCATTTCTGGAAAAGTATGGAAAATAGAAACAAATGTGTGGAGAAATTTTCATGTTTCCAAGACTACCACATCACTGTTGTATTTTGCAAAACATAAAATTATGAATATCTAAAAAAAAAAAAAAGAAGAAATGGATCGATCTGTTGTTTTTTTAGGTGCTCGCTAGTAGAATTGCACAATATATGGGAAAAAATATTGATATCGCAATTAGGGACTGTGCAATATGCAGTGTGTAATTTTTGCCAATGTCGTTCAACCCTACCTTTTTAGTGCAGTTAAAATGTTTGTGAGAGCACATACAGCAGGCTATGCATCCCAGAAACCATTTGGACAGATTGACAAGTTGAATGTCCCACCCTCTGCTCTTATCCTTCCATGAGTTCCAGAGAGATAGAACCCACCTTTCACGTGGTCAACATGTTTTTTTGTTCCTGCTACTGCGGCTGTGTGGAACTCCACTTCCCAAAATTTCCGAAAATGCCAGAGTTACCTACTGGTTATGTTTGTAAACACTCAGACTTGTTTATAGTGGAGTAAGCTTCAAAATTGTTCACCATGAGGGAAGAGATTCAGTTGTGTAATCAATCAATAAATGTTTTTTTTACCAAGACATCTGGAAATTAGGGTCTGGGAAAAAGTAGGGAATTTTGAAATTTCAAATGTGTAGGAACCCTGCTGTGTGCACATACATGAATTGGTGACAGAAGGAATCTGATCAGCTGCGTTGTTGTCTCTGTTAAACTGTGTTTGGTGATAAAGGTGACGGTAAATATGAATTTTTTTTTTTTTTTTTTTTAATCTGTCCTCAGCCCACTACCACAGGAGAGCAGAAAACCAAACCGACTCAAAACAGTGTCCGAGAACTTCGAGGACTGGGCTTGTCTCCTGATTTAGTAAGTCAGGTTACAGTTGGTTCTCCAGCTTGATATTCTCCCCTGCATCTCTTACATAAACATGATGTGCTCTATCTTTGACCTTGTGTGAATAAATCAATAACCCTATAGCATTAAGTTCATGGTGTAAACTGTAAAATATAGTTTATCAAACATACTTTAAGTCTGGGTCTGTGTCTGCAGCAGTTTAGTGTTTATTTTTAATCATAGTGTTTTTTTCTTGATTCTTTTTTTTTTCTTTTTTTTTTTCTGTACCCCCTCCAAGATTATGTGCAGATGTTCGACGCCTCTAGAGACAGCTGTGAAGGAGAAGATTTCCATGTTCTGTCATGTGGAGCCCTCGCAGGTGAAGTACTTAACAATAACTATTCCTTTAAATCGGGTCAGTGAGAGGCTACTTAAATGGGTTATGGCCTCATGTAGTTCATGCTGTGACCACCTACGCCTGCAGCTGTGGTGCATTCTTTATTAACACAAAAGGAGAAAACAGACACAAGCTAATAAGATAAACTCGCTGCATACTGTTGAGTTGGTTCTTCCAGTATTAATATATTTGCAACCAAAAGTGTGAGACATTGTTCAGGTCTTCATGTTAAGCCTTGCTTGATTGCCTGAGGCCAAATTGCATGTGTATTGTGGTAGGAGATAATTGTCGATACTTTTTTTTTTTTTTTTTTTTTTTTAGAGCTAATTATAGAGGTAGCTGAAGAGTGTGCCATTTTGTTTCTTCATCTAGGTTGAGAGTTACGCCTAAAAATCAGACATGACAATGAGGCCGAGGTGTATTTTTGCCATTTGATAACCACTAACAAATGAATCTATTTATATGGGGCAAGTAAAAATTGACTTTGGGAAACCTTTATATAGTGATCAATTTCACAATGAAAAGCAGCTGAAACAGGGTTACAGCAGGGTCTTAAAAAGTCTGAAAAGTCTTGAATTTACAGATTTGCGTTTAATACCTTAAAAAACTCTTGAAAAGGTATTAAATTGGATATATTAAGTCGTAAGTTATGTGGCCATAAACTTGTTGGCTGTATTGTGTTTAAATGTATTTGGGAAGTGTCCAGACTAGAAAGAAAATAATGTTATTCTACTTAGTTCCACTTGTTCCAACCTGACAATTTATATTTAAATTAGGAACCGATGATTGCGAACTTAGCAGCCTGTGATGAGAAATTTAATTCAACTTTATTATAGAGCACATTTCTCGCTCAAGGCAGACTCGGTATTCTTCACAACAGGTATATAACATAGTTGGAATAAAAAAACAATCATAAACAAAAGAGAGTGCAAGAGCAAGTAAACAGTCACTTAGTCATGAAAAAAAATATTAGACCACTCTTGTTTTCTTCAATTTTTTGTTCATTTTAATGCCTAGTACAACTAAAGGTACATTTGTTTAAACAATATAATGATAACAACAAAAATAGCTCATAAGAGTTTAATTTTAGAGCTGATATCTATCCATTTTCCATGGTTTCCTTGATAATAACCAAAATAGCATAAGTTCTTACATTAATATCTATGGCATTGTACTGACAAAAACAGTGCTTTTAGACGTTCCATATTTTTTTTTCTGTCTTTTTTAGTCACATGATACATACAGGAGTAAGTACTTGATTGCGTAACTATTGTTTTTGATGACTTTTGATGATCTAATTATTTTTTCTGAAACTGTATGTATACAGTCATGGCCAAAAGTTGGAGATTGACACACAAGGATTATTTGCTTGAATGTGATTTATTTGTCAATAAAAG
>JAPTGZ010000009.1:10855890-10870481 GCA_029814645.1 Fowleria isostigma
AAGTTACCTTGTTTAGAAAAACCATAAAAGTATTGAAGGAAAAAAAAGAATATGTACCAGTCATTGTCCACTTTCTACAAACAAATTAAAAGAGAACTTGGTGTACTTTTATAAACCCAAACCCATCTACTCTCTCAGTGTGATTAGATCACTTAGAGTTAATGGCTTAAAAATTTGTTTGTGTTTGTAATTATTCCACATGGGTAGTTTTGGAGCATTTTAACAAAAAGCCTCTTGAGCTTTTTTCACCCCTTAATGCTATTCTTTTTTTTTTTTTTTTTTTTTTTTTTGCACTTTAAAACTGCTCCAAAACTTAATAAAACTCTACAGGCAGCAATAGTACAAATGGTGCTCAAATGTACATCTTTACAATTTGCATACTGCTTCAACTGTCAGTGTCCTCAAGGATCCTCCTGGCGCTGCCTCATCAATTACTTTGCTACTCAATAAGTACTGGCAGACTCAAGTACAACAGTAAATGAGATTCTTACATAATATGACATGCGCCAATAATGACTTTGGAAGCTTACTGCATGCATTATGGTTGTTGGCTAGGTATATTAATTCTACTCTTAAAATCTAACACTTTGTGCACACAGACTAGCTAATCCTTTAATCAACACGGTACTAATCAAATTGTTCAATGTGTTTTTTTTACCATATGTCTCAGTTTTGGCCCGCTGAATTCAGTTTAAGCATCATCAGCGCCATTATTTATCATCTTCAGGCTGCCAGCTTCCTTGTTTATGAAATATTTTGATCTCGTTGTACTTCTCCCAGATCTCTTTACTTCATGGTTTGTCAGAGTCGCTTTATTTCACTCGCTGTCCTGGAGCTATACTTTTTGAACTTCTCTCCACTTACTCATTAGGTGAGTGATAATATAGTAAACCAAAACCTGTACCGGGCTACTCCAGGAGGGATTCATTATTATTACTCTTTGTTTCCGCACTGATTTTGTGTTTTCTCTGGCTATGGTGTGATGATGAGAGTGTGGTACACACAGAGGATACATGAGTACCTTTCAAGAGATGCATTTTTTTTATGTCAGGTATTGTGGAAAGTACCAGAAATATTTGTACGACGCCAAGGGCACACATACTATTATGTCCAACTTCTGTAATCAATTTAGCACACAATTCCTTCAGTAAGATTTGTGGTATTTTTTGCAGATACAGACCTTACAAACAGCCCTGAGCTTTCTGTGCATAGCTTTTATTAGAGCTACTTCAGCAGTTACTTTTTCTCTTCATGTGCTCTCCAAAGCACAAACATGCACCATACAAAAGGGAAAAGCCTTGTTCAACTTTATTACGCTTGGTTGAAGGGTTTTTTTTCTTCATCTTGCTAGTTTGTGAATATAAGTGCATTCACAGTGACAACTCAGTCAACCTACGTACATTTGATATATGTCATTAGAGCAGCACATCTCACAAGTGCTTCAAGTACAGGTACTGATGCAGGACAGGAGTAACATAGACATGTCAGAAGGACAGCTGGGCTTTTTTTTTTTCACATTCAGTAGGCAGTCAAATTGAAGGTTACCTTTGGTAGATGTTAGAATGAGGGATATTACAAGAGCATGTTGCATAGAAGCTTGAGCTGACTGAATTAGCTCACAGGTGGCTGTGTATTACAGTCACGGAAAAAGTTATTAGACCATCAAAAGTCACCAAAAACAACAGTAATTAAGTCAAGTACTAACTTTTGTGTGCATCACGTGACTAAAACAGACAGTAAAGAAAACATGGAATGCCTAAAAGCACTCTTTTTGTTAGTACAATGCCTAATCTATTAATGTAAGAAATTATGTGATTTTGGTTATTATTAAGAAAACCATGGAAAATGGATAGATATCAGCTCTGAAATTAAACTCTTATGAGCTATTTTTGTTGTTATCATTATATTTGTCCAAACAAATATACCTTTAGTTGTACCAGGCATTAAAATGAACAAGAAATTGAAGAAAACATAGGGTGATCTAATATTTTTTTTCCTGCAATTGTGTATGTACTTGGCCATCACCTCATAGCAGTCAAAAAGTTGAAAACAGTAAACACATGACACCATCTGTTTCCATCATCTTTGCTATGTATCAGAAGGCAGGAATGCTTCATACTTGTGAAAATAATGACATGCATAGCTATGCTTAGCTTAACCAATGACATCTCACATCAGTGGCGCAGATGGCAGCCTAATTTTCACCTTGCAGAAAACTGGACAGACAGTGCATAAAATTAAAAGCATATTCATTTTTAATAAAACTAAACTGCAGTCAAGTGAATAAACAAACCCGGAAGATATTTTGGTAGGCAACAATTGCTGTTGGTGATGAAGTGCCACACAGCTGCAGTTTAGTATTTAAAAGATAAAGAATGTTGTGTTATTTCTGGCACAATGGTTGTGTTCAGTTTGAAACAACTCTAGCATGTTGAAATTGACATGCTGCAGAAGTATAAGTACTGTAACAAAAAATATTATTAGACTACCCTATGTTTTCTTCAATTTCTTATTCACTTTAATTCCTGCAACAACTAAACGTTTGAACAAATATAATGATAACATCAAAAATAGCTCATAAGAGTTTAATTTAAGAGCTGATATCTGTCCATTTTCAATGGTTTTCTTGATAATAACCAAAATCACAGAAGTTCTTAACATCAATATCTATGACATTGTACTGGCAAAAACAGTGCTTTTAGAAATTCCATGTTTTGTTTTTTTTGTCTGTTTTAGTCACATGATACACACAGGAGTTAGTACTTAAGTGCATAACTGTTGTTTTTGATGACTTTTGATGGTCTAATATATTTTTTTTTCTGGGACTATAAGTATAAGCATGTTGTGTACTGACAGAATGATCTGAAATGAGACAGACTGTATGCATCACCAAGTGCACACACAGAGGCTGGAAGAGTCTGTGAAAGAACACAGACGGTTGGCATTTGGATCATCTTAACATGTCATGTGGTCATTTTATAAAGCTGTCATATTATTAATTTCCAATCAACCCACACATGGGCAATCCACTTGATTCCATTCCGCTCCCTCAGACTCACCACATGGTATTTTTATGTATGCCCGTATGATGGTGTGAGAGTTGGCGCATGTGTGCCTGTTTTCGCTCTCATAATTTCTTTCTTTTGAGCCTGTATCACTATCTGTGTTCTTTCATACAGTACATGTTATTTCAAATGTGTGTGACTCTGCCGGTTGTGTGCCTGTCTGTGTGTGGCTTTTGAGATGTGTAAAGGAGGGATTGTCTGTCATTGTGCATCTGTCAGTCTTCCTGTCACGACCGTCAGAGAGTGAAGCAAAGGAGGGAGGAGCGGGAGAGAGAGAGGAGACGGAGAAAAGGACACATGAGGAGAATGAAAGTCAGTGAGGCAGATATAAGAAAAGAGCCTGAATTAGGTAATTGTTCCAAACAGACGGTGTTTGTGTGTGTGTGTCTGTGTGTGTTCGTGTTTTATATTTAACCTTACACTGATAAACATTAAACGGGCACATTCTTTTGAGAGCTACGCAGAGATAAGAATATATGAAAAAGAAAAAAGATCAATTCATTAATTATAGAAAGCACATGCACACCTGAGAGTCAGAGGCTCAAGTGAGGCCAAAGTTGCAGAAGAATTCATCATTTCATAAATAATGGAAAACACACACACAAAGATACAAATACTTAGAGGTGCACACACACACACACACACACACACACACACACACACGCACACACACACAAAAATCCCACCCAGGCAGGAGTCAAACATCCTTTTACAGATAGTTGGATTCACACAAATGCAGTAATGAGCTCTTCAAGCCTTGCCTACACATAGACCAAAGAGTGGCTCTCCCATGTGTATTCACCCAGCTGACACATGAACACACACACACACACACACACACATACACATACACACTCCCCACTCTCCCACCTTCTCTCTTTTTAACTGTGTCTCTCACCCACGTGCATAGACACTGGGTCTGCTAAGCATACTTGTGTATCTCCGATGAGATGTAAATGGCACTTTAATTAGCCCAGAAGGCCATAGCTGGGTCTGTTGTTGCATGTGTATGCGTCATCTTTATGCCCAGTCCTGTGTTTGTGTGTGTGTGTGTGTGTGTGTGTGTGTGTGTGTGTGTGTGTGTGTGTGTGTGTGTGTGTGTGCGCGGTCAGTCAGCTATCTCTGTCTCTGTGTTTGACCACAGTAGATGGATGGGCTGGCCTTGGTCTCACAGTCCCTTGGCCTTGCTCTCTGTGGGACTTCACAGCACAACAAACCATCAAGTTCTCAGCCAGATGCTGACCTGCATGCCCGCAGAGCTAAACTATAGCTACAGCAAATACAACTAAATCTGTTGTTGGAAACATTTCCACCTCAAGTTCCAATGTCTCACACTGCAAAAAGAGTATTTATCAAAAATGCTGTCCACTGTGAATAAATCTAATAGCGGATTTGAGCAAAAGTGGTGCTTTCAGATTTTTCTTCTTTTTAATATAAGCTTTTATTTCTTTTTGCTTTGGTGGATGACAGTACAACAGTACAGAGATTCACAGTATGAGATAGAGTTACGCAATATATCATTTGAGCATCATCATCACCAGTGTCGAGCTAGTTACTGAAAAAAGTAACTAGTTACCATTACTAGTTACTTCATTCAAAAAGTAATTCAATTACTTTGTTGATTACTTGCACCAAAAAGTAATGTGTTATTGTTAAAAGTAACTTTTGTGTTACTTTTTTTTAAAAAGAACATTCTTAAAAATACACCCATTGGTGTCCTTAAGCTTGATTTCCATTTGTGAATACTCCTTATCCATGTATTTGTAAACGTTTATCATTATTACAGTAACGCGGTATTGCCCACTGATCATCACAATGTACATGTGTACAATAGTCGCATCGCAGGTCCTGCAATGTAGGAGGTAAATTAATTCAAGGGTAAAACCAGCCACTAATCATAATTGTCCTTAATCAGTTTGGAGCGAGTCACTGGTAATGACATTGAAAAAAAGGCAACAAACAAGAAAAAAATCCCCAAAAATTTAGAAACTTGGTGCCAGAAATATAAGCAATCAGTTACCTGGAATTATTTTGGCTATAAGAAGAATGATATTGAAACATGTTATATGACAACAGTCCCTTGCACCTGTTACCACTAATAGAGGTAACACAACTAATTTGTTTGACCATTTACATTAAGACCACACAGCTATTATATCCTCCTGCATATTTTTTCATATTGCCATATATTTTGCAGGGTTAAAAAAAAAAAATCAAAACACAATGCTATTTTTTTCTAGTATCATGCAGCCCAACTATGAGACATTCATTGTTGGTCAAAACACGTACTGTCACTGGTATAACAAAACAAATAATGTAATCAAAATAATAAAATACAATACAACACAATAACAAAATACAATAAGGAAATAATTGTCAACGTAATGGCTGAGAGGAAACATTCATCCTTCAAGTTATTTTAATATCCTAGATGAGCTCCTTTATTGGGAGGTATTCATGTTTCAGACTAATCAGTCCATGGGATATGAATCTAAAAAAGTTCTCAGATTGATACCTCAGCCTTATTTCTGTTATTTATCAGTTCATATGAGGTAGTCTTTATCATAGTGCTAATCCATTTTTTTAGTTCAGGGTTTTTAGCTTTTAGTCACTATTGACATACACTTACTGTGTCATATTCTTGAATTTGCGTCAGTAGATCAGGCTTTTTATCTGTGATTACTTACATTAAACGTCTTCTGCGGTAAGCAACATCATTGTATGTTCAATAAATGCCTTTTTATTATCATATATTATAGTTATATGACAGATGATTCAGTGTAGCTGTGAGGAAGTACATATATTTAGCCTTGATTGAATAAGAGCATTTTGCTTCCATTGAAAGCAGAAATAGAAACATATAAACTGTAAAGCTGGCTGCATTCGAGCACCGCACAGGTGAGCACATAGAGCAGAATATGACAGAGCACAGGTTTAATCAGCTGAAGCTCAGCAAAGTAAGTGGGCTGTTGCTTAACAGATGTTTTGCTGTGATACATAAATGTTTTGCCAACTGAAAGAGTGGGAATGAGCAGAAAACACAGTGGACCCATGAGATTTTCACATATAAACAACATGAACTGCAACGTGTGGCTGCAATCAGAGAAAGGTAGTGGGAAAACAGGACAGATTGAAGGCGGCGTGATTATTGTCATATAACGAATGTGTCAAATTTGTGTTGGTGCGATATGTGCTTATGAGCTTTCGTGTTTATTTGTGTATTTGCACCTGATTGCATTCGCCCTTATCTACATATAACCAATGCTGGTGATGGCAAGCAATCAATCGTCCAACTATCCCATTAAGAGCCGGAGCAGCTTAGTGAATGTGTGTGTGTTTGTGCATGTGTAAGTGTGTGTTTTGTTTGTTAGGGGGAGGAGTGATGGGGTCTCCCCCTCTGTTAATTTGTGTCAGGCTATTTACATTCACAACACACAAGAAAAGAAGAGAGGCAGAAAAAAAGGGGAGACGAACATGAGCACCGACTGAAGGGGACAGGAAACAAATGGAGTGGAAGAAAAACAAGACCCATGGCAGAGAGAAAGAGGGCAGATTGAATGGAAGGATGAAGGCCAAGTGAGAAAATTGGATGAGAGAGGTGTCAGAGAAAGCCAAGAAGTCAAAGTCAGCATTTAATCCCCACACATCTCACAGGTATGTCACATATCAGCTTCAGTGACCACAAATATACACAAATAATGCCAGAATCTATATCATGCCTACCACATGTCAAGGTGTGCAGCGAACTACACCAGGCTTTCAAATGCATTCAGTCTCATGGAGTATTACCAACATTCAAGGACACAGGGCTGTGTGCAGGACAAGAACAACTCTGTTGAACAATCCAGCATCCCTAATAAAACTTGTTTATTACAGTTAATAAAATATAGATGTAATTACAATTCTAAAAGCAGTCACATTCAGAGTTTAATATTTACTGACATTTTGTGGAGAAGTTTTGTAGATCGTAATCAACTGATACCCTCCTCTCGCTCTCTTTTGTTGGTCACAAAAACATGATATGCCCCAAAGAGAACACTGATTCAGATCAACACTCAAAAGAGGTCAATGATGGTTGTGACTTTTACCACCGGATGGTAGTTTTAAAACAGTGATTCTCAATCTTTCTCTGTGGAGTGTTACTTTTTGCTTTTCTTTGAATAATTTGTTGTGCAAATTAAAAATAACTTAGATTTTTGCTTGAACAATAGAAATAAACTCAACAAGACTGCTCCCTGAGACAATATTTTTTAAAAATAAAAATAGGAAATGTGTGATGTTCTTATAACTATGACAATTAAGTTACTTTTTGTTTTTTTGTTTTTTAGAACGAATAAATTTTGGTAACAAAGATGAACATTTGAACAACATCAGTGGCTGCAATGAGCCTGCTTACGTTGCACATCACGGAACATTAAAGTGTGAAGCGTACAAACTGTGCAAATAAAGAAACATGTCACATTTTTCTTTTCCAGTAAATCCTTGTCCACTGTCTACACCTAAACTTGTTGTCTAGTCGAGTGACAGATCACCATGACAGTAGATCTGTTTGTTGTACGACCCTAAAATGAGTCCAGGGTGGCCCAACACCAGGAGAGATCCCATGTCCCCCTGGCAAGTCTTACCCCCCCAGTTTGAGAAACACTGCCTTTAAAACACACACACCACACACACACACGCACATACACATGCAAAGAGGATAATAAAAATGGCTCTTTTTAAGGAAACCTCATATTTTATTAAACATTCATAAAAAAATGTCAATGACTATTACACTTCATGTCTGCAATTATTCCACTGAATATCTTTGTGTCTTATACACAGCGGCTAAAATACATCTAAAAATTATAGTCTTGTGTGTTAAGCATTTCCATGCATACTGTAATGTCTAGATGTGTATTGGTATGTGTGTTTTGTCCTGCTCTACAATGTTGAATCAAGACAAGGACATCAATTACTTGGGATCAAATTACTTAATTCAAAAGCCATTTAGCTCTGATCTCTTCCACCCCGGTAACTAGATAGCACTGTCTGCAATACTTCCACTAGCATTAGCCTCCGCATTTGTTTCTTCATTACTTTTAGCATTAGCCTAGCTATAGGCATAGCATGGCCCTTTTAATTAAGTCTGTTTTGAACACAGAGCTTTTCAGATCACGTTAGTGCGCTAACTGAAGCAGGACCACTCTGTCTTGCCTTGTTGCCTCCCTCATCACACGCCTGTTTCTCTTCTCTGGCTTTACTTCTTTGTCTGCTTGCCTTCTCTGCTCTCATTTTCTCCGGGGGTCACTGGTCAACCATAACGAAAAGAACTTTCTTACCCCGTGTTTGTATGGTGCTCTGTGTGTTGGATGTATTTCTATCCTTGTGAGATTTTGGCTTGTCATGACAGCACATGGTGAGGTTATGACTCTTTTTCAGGCGCAGCAGTATCAGGCTGGGGTTGAGTCAAGGGTGAGGTGTGGAACAGCGGAGGGTTAATGGTAGGGTTAAGAGTTGGAAAATTAATGTTTTGTGCGCGTATGTAAGAATGGCTGTGTATAGTGTTTGAGAGTCACGGAATACATGTAACAGGATTACATATTTCGAATACAAAATATGAGTAAATGTATTCCATTACAGTTACAATTTCAATACATGGTGATTAGAGTACAGTTACATATTTAGAAATTGATGAATTACTTTCCATTATTTTCTGTCAGTTTACAAGTCCAGTGACCCACGCATTCCCCATTATCCCTTGATACAATATGTGACGCAAATATTCTGATGATTAGTGTTGAGTGGAAGTTGTGGGAACGAGTGAGTCTGTCAAGTCCGGGTCAAAATAATGGAGGTGGAGGCGGAGCCAGAGCTGGCAGATCAGAGCCAGGGTAAGAACGCATACCTTTGGAAATACAAGCATTACTTCACGTTAAAAAGAGAAAAGGAATGAAAAAGCAATATTATATGCAGTGCAACAAGAATAATACAGATGTGAATGTTTTAATGTTGGGACTTTTTTCTTGTCAATAACCAGACAAAAACACCAATAAGTTACTTTGAGTTGGACCAGTACAGCACATACGATGCTTATAAGGCTTAGACCTAATACATTCATCCAGCTCTAAAACAGAACACACAAGAATCATTCTATTGACAACGGAGTAAACATGGTATGATTTGTTACATTCATATGGTATTAAAATTCAAGAAAATGTGAAAGTAATCCAAGTATTCAGATAACAATAGTGAGATTGAGCAATGCAACAGATTACAGTACAGATTATTTTTTTGGGCATGTATTCTGTAATCTATAGTGGAATACATTTTAAAAGTAACCCTCCCAACACTGTGTATACAACAGGACATAGGAAGTAAGCATTATCTATTGTTTTACTTTCACAACTGTCCTTCTACTCCTGTCCTGTGGATGTGCCAATAAGATGTGGATAGCCGGGCATCTCAATTTTGATTGGAACAAGGGATGTGCAGAGGAAGAATAGAGAGAGAGGGATGAGAGGAGGAAGAGTGGATGACATGATAAAGCAGAGACTTGGATGGGAACATTGCAGCGGAGTGTAGGACAGCTGTCCGACAGGATAAAGATGGGTGGTGGAGCCTGTGGTGACAAGAGAAAGGGTGAATACAGAATAGGAGGAAGCAAAACAAGCGCAAGTGCATTTCATGACACCATATTCTACTGCTGATGCATCCAAAGTGGCAGAAATGATCAGTTATGACTCCATTTTCTCCTCCTATCTATTCAGAAAATGAGGAAAATGCAGAAAATGAGGCTTTCTCCATCACAGACTTGGCAGCTGATGTGACCTTGTCCTCCACAGGTGTACATAGGAGATGTTAATGGTTAACATAATTGGTGCAGAATGCACGGTGTCAAGGGTCCTGTTTGAAGTTGATTACATGTCACTTGTGCCTCAGGCATATTCCTCTCTCAAATTGTAAAACCTCTCGAGCAGCAAGTTCTTCTTCATTTACATTTGCAGTGGAAGGAAGTTCTGTTACATGTTTATCCACTACTTTGCAACATGCGGAGTGGGATATCACTGAGCATCAGTAAAATTTTCCAGCTGAAGGCTACATAAATATTCAATAAACTCATATTTGTGGGACACACACAGATCTATGAAGCCGCCAGTAGGAGAAGGCAAACAAACACTTCTGAACATGATTTTGGTGTGGGTTTCAGATCTGTGATGGGAAGGCCATACTTACTTAAGAACACTGCTGTGCAATTGTATCTCCACTGTTGCATTTTATGTAACTTTATACTTTTAGAATGTAAGAGAATACTTTCTTTGGTTGTCTGGTTTTTTGTTAATATCATATTTAAAGCATTTATTTTGCTTGGATTTGAGTGGCTGTACAGATGACAGTTAAATACCGCCTTAACCTTCTCTCAGGAAACTTTCTGTTGCTCATAACTTATTGTAATATGGGATGGATGTTTGGTATATAATGAAACTCAATTCAAAACTTAGAAGTTAAACTCATCTATGTGCATATATAAGGAAGGCATATTTTAAAATGGGAGACATTTAGTCATGGTTTTAATCTAAATGGAGATACATACAGGCATCGTCTTTTGCATTTTTATGTTAGAATAATCTGAACAGGCCATTAAAACTTCTTGAGCTGAAATGAATGGAGGAAAAAAAAGAAAGACAGAAGATAAATTAAAGGAGAGGCAGAAAGAGAGGTGAGAGAGACGGAAAACGAGCAACAGACGAGAGACAAAGACAGAACAGAAACACCTCTAATGAAGATGAACAACACAGAGAATCTGTCACAGAAGAGGAGCGATGGCTGATAGATGGCGACGATAAAGGAGAAGACGAGTGTTTAACTCTCACGATGGTCATCATCTGGCCAGCCCACTATAGCCTGCCCATTGAGGCTGCAGGGTGACATCACTGCTCCTGACTGTAGGGGACGCTGGGCGTTAGTGTCACCGCGACAACTGGCTCTCCTCCAGCTGTTGCCAGGCGGCAGTCTCCATGGAGATGTATATGGTGGGAGAGGGGGGTGGAGAGGGAGAGAATGAAAAAACCTCTAAGGGGCTTCTGTGTGTGTGAGTTTATGCACGTATGTATGCACATGCACGTCATCTACTGAAAGCCTTTTACAGGGTGAGATAGTAATGCCATTAAATTTAATGTTGATGGTGACTGATTAGAAATGTCTAATGGTGATACATGTCCTATGCCAGAAGGTTCTTGATATTTCTTACTTGGAGTGACATGACTGTCACTCAGGGTGCATGTCCATTCTCATGTGTTTCACACAAACCCAGGTAACCATAAAAAAAGCAGTGTATGTGCATGTGTATCAGTGGGATGACACAGCAGTGCATACGGATCTGTTTTTTCTATCTCTAATGATGCATTACCTGTTGGGAAGAGAATGGAAGACATAAACACACCCATACACACCACCTGTATTTTTTTTTTCTCTACAGTATATACTTTTATTTTATTCCCTTTCCTCACTGCGCTTCACCTCCTCCATTTCCCACCTTGCCCTCTCTTGTAATCAGATGTGAGTAATACACATTGTCACCCTGAGCAAAATCACTTCTCTACTTCCTTATACAGTGTATACACACAACATACACACATGCACACCAGTGAATGTACACATCTCCTTCTGTGCTATAGGCAAAACATTAGGTCTCTGCATCAATAAACATTATGTTCTCTGTTGCAATGACCAAACACCGCAAAGAACTGTATATACTGGAGAAACCTTTTATCGAGTTCTCCACTGCTCAGTATAAATATATAGGGTGAAATAAATAGATACACATACTGTATATACTGAATAGCTAACATGATCAACTATCCACAGAGCCTGTAATCCTCAAAGGTTTTCACAGAATTGGCTTAAATTTGATATCAAAGCAGTGCGGTATAAGGGTAGCGTAGGTCAGCAGATGTATTTGTTTATAGAAGCTGCAAAGGAAGTACATTCAGGATTTATCCTAGAATACTGATTTACAAAGGTGGTAAGTAAGAAAGATGCTTTTCAGCATTGAATATTACCAACAACTAATGAATAAGCTAAAATTCAAAAACTGCAGTCCAAGTTTTGGCACAATCACTGTGTGTGTTCTTTAGCAAAGGCAGTGACTTATTCAACACACATATCCAGATGACTATGACAGACTGAGCTATTTATTTCGACATTGAACAATTTCCTCTGGCTAAAGAATGTGTTTTTATGTTCTTCTGGTGTGCTGCTTTTAATAATTATGCGAAGCCCTCGTCTTTATGCCAGTTCCGATTAATCATGGCCATGTGGCAGACCCTTATGGCATCTTGTCTTCTGTGGTCAATGTAGTTACTAGAGGACATCTTAACAATAACCTCAGTCATTAAAGTTATTGCCTTTCCTGTGTGAAATGGTGCCTCTGCTTTTTCCACCCAGAGGGTAAAGGTTTTATTTCATAAAAGTGTATTAATTTAATCTAATGTCAAAGAGAGCTGTCATTCATGCCACTGAGGTGGTCCACCTCTGCTAACAGCTACAACAGAGCGGTGGAAGATGGAGTTAGTCAGGACCCAGGGCATATTTCATTCTCAGTATACTTCTGTATTTCAGTAAGCCCTTCTGAAGTCATTGAAACAAAGTTAGGGTCCGTTTTACATGACAGCTTTCATTTCCACATGCTTATAAAACAAGGATGCTCAACTTGGTTTGCCTGTGGACCACAGGGAACAGTTAATGAACAAAAAGATTTATCAGATAAAATGAATAAACATTAAAAGGCTCATAACTCAACTTTCTTTGAAATGATTTATTGCAAATTGACTGAAAAATTAACTAAATTAACTTGGTACAATGATTGACACTGGGCTTTAGCGCCGTAACAATGAATCGATTAAGTTTATTCAAATTGATTCTTAAAAGAGTTGCCAACAAATTCAGCAGTCGATTCATTGGGTCTTGAGCGCATTAGTATTGAGGCATGCCTGTATGTTGTATAGTGTAACAAAAGAAAACATAGAGCGGGCAATAAGCCTTCAGATGCCAGCAACTCTGCGTTTGGCCCGAACAGGAACTAATATATACAGTGAGAGCCTATAACCGGAGCTGTAACAAGTCTAGGTACAGGTGAATGCTTGTTAACTACAGTGTTCCACATAAATACACCCCAACAGATTTGTCACAAAACCTTTAATTTTCTTCCAGAGTCATCATTTTCTATTGGACATTATATAACATATCATGTTCTTAGTTAAGGAAATGTTCTATAAAACTCAGTTTTGTCCACATTTTTTTGGAAACTGTGCTTATGTTCATTGAGATATTAATTAAAATCTTACTTTTCAAAGGGATTGTACTCATTTATGTTGAGCACTGTTTACCTGAAGCCATTGTGAGGATGTAATCATTAGTGATTTGTCTGCAAATTGAGTCTTTAGTGTTTATATGACGAATCAACAAGTTATTGAAATAATCCAGAGATGAATCAATTATTAAAATCATCATTAGTTGCAGCCCTACTATGCTTATGTGGCAAATAAATTAAAACATTTACTGCATTTGACAGCTGAGGCTGTATTTTAACTGTAAATGTGTTAGAAAAAATTTCAATTGGAAAAAAATCCCAATGTAAATCAATTCATTTTCACTGTGATTTTGGGGGAAACAAAAACAAAAAACATTTACAACAACTCATGTTGTAAATGTCTGCAGTGAGCATATAATTTGCAGTTAGAGAAGTAACTGCCTAAGGCGTACACTTTGTACTAGAATTTTTCCAGTCAAGTGTTGAGTGACAGGAGCAGCCAGGTATTTACTGAAACCTTTTTATTGTCTGAGTTAAAATGGGTTAAGCATTCAAATCATGACAGAACTGTTGAAGTTTCATTGTTGTTTTACGCTATCTGTGATGGAGGCACAGGCTGTTAATGGACAATATTTGTGCCTGCAGGGATTAGTATTGTTACTGTTCGAACTAAGACTCCCTGGCCAGCCCTGATCTACTGTGTCTAGTTGCTCTGCTAGTTTTTCTGCCAGCCACTTTAATCAGCTCCTCATTGCTGCATGAGTTTCCTATGTAGGCCTGGCCTCCCTCCCCTTGTGCCTGGCAGCCTGTTATTTTTCCTGCCACATCCACAGCACATCAACCTGTAAGTGTCATTTAGCTATCAACACACACGGCTCCCCAGAGCTTTTTTGTTATTAAAAAATGGGACATGCTCCCCCCGCCACCAGGGTGCTGCGTGTTTTTGTGTGTGAGTGTGTGTGTTGAGGTTCATTTTGGCTACAGAAAGACAGTGCTATTACTAAGAGCAACCCCGTGTTCCCCCAGAGGAATCAATGAATCAAGAATTATTTGTGTGCCTCTCCTGAGCGAAAGCACATCTTTTAGAGCTCCAAGAAGTAGGTGTGTTTATTCTCGCATGCATTACTGTGTGTGTGTGTGTGTGTGTGTGTGTGTGTGTGTGTGTGTGTGTGTGTGTGCGTGAGTGCGTGCGTGCGTGGATGTGTGTGTGTGTGTGTGTGAGTGTGTGTGAGTGT
>JAPTGZ010000009.1:10879023-10894481 GCA_029814645.1 Fowleria isostigma
GATAGATAGATAGATAGATAGATAGATAGATAGATAGATAGATAGATAGATAGATAGATAGATAGATAGATTAGTAATTTTTTTTCTTTTTTCCTTTACTAGAAATTTCAGGCAACCCACATGGCGTCACAATCCCAAGGTTGAAAATCACTGCTTTACACCAATGCCTTTTGCTCTACAATTGATATGAGAAATCATGTCATGTCAATTCTAACCCTAGTCTTTTTTCAGTCTTGGTCTTGGTCTCACCTTAGTGTGTCATGGTCTTGGTCTGGCCTTACTGTGTTATGGTCTCAGCAGTGTTTTGGTCTGACTCTAGTTGGTCTTGACTATAACTCTGTTAAATTTTTAAATTGTTTGCTAGTTTTGACTTGAGCGATAGCCTTTAATAAAAAATGTCAGCAATCATTGTGTCCATTGAGGAAAAATTACTCTTATTGTCACAGGAATTATGTGGCTTTGAAGACCACCCAGGGGTTTCAATAGAAATGGCTGCCATGTGGAGAAAACATTCTACTAAATATTAAAATAGCAAACATTTAAACTTTTAGTTGTTTAGATTTCACCTTTTTATTTTCAGTTGCTCCAGTGCATAAATGTGTTGTTTTCTCTTGTTAGCTTCTCTAAAAGGGAACCGAGGTGATCACCACCTACTGCAGGTGTCACACTGTTTTGAGACGAACCTCGTAGTACCTTCAAATAATCCCAAACAACCATTATTCCTCATCCTACTTTTGTCCTATAAAGATGCAAATCTGTACAGTCGCAGTGCTTTTTTAAAATGACTGGTAATTTCCCCAAAGAGATGGGAGCCCTGTGGGGAGCCTTCTCAGATACGGATTAATAGTGAGAAGCAGCAGCAGGATATTTCACATGGGATAGACTCAGTGACAATACCCAATGTCTTCAACATAATGAAGAAACAGGCCACCCAGTGTAATGTAGCGGTTTACTGGTGTATTTTTAATATTTCTTGGACAGCAGCTGAGGTCTGTGGCACTAAGGCATAAGATACTGCATGGAGCTTTGGGTATCAGTACTTGCTAGTTGGTTTTGGGCTTTTTGGAGGAAGGATGTAATTTAGTCAAGTAAACATAATGGCTTTATTCTTAAATCTACATTATCACTTACTTGCATTCTGTTTTTCACAATTTCCGTCTCTGTATTTGCGGTTTTGTTTCACTTCAATTCACATCATTTCAAGACATCTCATTGGCATTTCAAATCCTCCTCTCAATGCCAAAACAAAAGTGCAAATTGGTTTTTCAATATGTCTAAATTTGATTAAATAAGCAAGTCTTGAAAATCATATTGGTGCTTTTTTCTCATCTCTTTCCTTATTGCTCAGTCTGATGCATTCACTGACCTTTGCTTTAGATGGATAGAGGTTAAGCACTGAATAGAAGTGCTGTTGATGATTACAGCACATTAATTAGACCTGGTGAGTGGGATGTGTGTTAATTTAATTGTCACTTGGAGATTTTAATAACAGTTCCAGCTGTTTGGATGAAAAGCGATCCTCCAAATTTGAAAAGTCCAATATATGGTAATGCAAATTGAAAAGCTCTCCATCTGTTTACCGTTTTTTCCTCCGCTCCGATTTTAATGCTGTTCATTTTTATCCGTCTGTCTGTCAGACTCCGTGTCTTCTATGCCGGTCTTTAACTGTATTATAAAGCCATTTCTTACAGTAGCCGCTCTGTCTCCTCGATCCTCCCTCTGTACTCACTCTCACCCCTCCTACTGGTTCAGATCAATGAAACTGCACAGGCCCTTCCTCTCCCCCTGACTCTCTGAATACTCTCTTCTCTCTCTCCATCTCTGAATACTTTTCCTCCCGCTGCGTCTCTCTCTGTCTGTCATTGAATACTCGCGCCCCCTTCTCTCTGTCAGTCAGTTGGTCTGTCTCTCTGTCTGTCATCTCTGCTGGACAGTTTGTCCGTTTTCATAAAACTTTCTCTGTCCTCCGCTGGCTGGCTTTTAAAATGTCAGATGAGAGCCAGAGAGCAGTTTTTTTTCCCTCTCTCTGACACACACAAAGGCCCTTTCTCTAACAAACACACAAATGTAGGCAACTAAGTACCCACACACTCAGACATTAATGAATGCTTCCTCCGATTCTCCACACACACACACACATATATATGCATTCACAGACATCCCTAACATCCTTACTGGCTGACTCACACTAATAGGTAATGCTCTGTCTTTTCTATATGCACAGATGCATTTGGTTCTCAGAAAGACAGCAAAACACACTGATAAAATATAGACACTCATACACAACCGAGTAACTGGTGATGGTGTCTAATTTTTCCCTCCTGACATGCCACATGTAGGTTTGCCACTAATGAAGGCTGTGAACAATTGTGCTCTTCAACAGTAGAGCCAATTACAGCAGGCATCCTGAGCATGGCTTTTAAAATCTCCACAGCTGGAGATATGAACAGACAGAATTATACCACAACAACCATGTTCTGTCATATTCTCAGAGCTTCATTTTAAAACTTTTGCCAATTCTCATGCAGAACATGGAGCATAGGAGGTAACTTTAGCAAACAGTAGTTGATGCTGGCATGTAATTTGTTGTGGTGTGGAGAGAGCAAATTAGTGATGCTAATCTGTACTATTGAGAATTTGTTTAATTGGAAATTCTCATGGTGGAAATATAAAAGAGAAGCGGAGGGGGAAAAAAACAGTAGCGCTTTAGTGTGTGGTTAACCACTCCAAAGATTTAGATTCAGAACAGTTCCATAGAAGAACTTTAATTTCACAGCTACTTGGGGATGCCTTTGTGAATGTGGGTGTGAGCAGGAGTGTAAATAGAATTAGTTTGCTTCTGCATGTCTCTGTGTCTGTTCACTGATAGTGGGATCTGATGTTTGTCATGGATGAGTCTCTGGATTCTCAGTAGGCATGTGGTGAATTCATGTGTTTGTTTGTGCACACATTTTTTGTGGCACTACAGTATGTTTCTTGTTGGAGAGTGTGAATAAATGTGTGCATGTTCGGGTTAATGCGATGCAGTGTCAATAGCGATGTGTGCACACGTGTTCGGCAGCAGCTGTGTTTGTCTGCAAAGGAAATGGATGGAAAGCTCTTTGTCCAATTGCAAATAAGCTGCAAGTGTGACTCTTATTCAGTGATGGAATGAAAGACTTACAGTTGCAGCTTCTTTCAAATGGGATGGAAAATGGTAGAAGGGAAATGTTTACAAATGAGAGAAACAGAGAAGGAGGTGGAAACTGAGTAATTCTTAGACATTGAAAGTTATCTGTTTCCAAAATAGTGCCTCGAATAAGATGGGGGATGCTGAGGGTATTGTAAAAGGGGACAGAAAGAGGAAAGAGTGAACAAAGTGAATTCATTTGAGGGGGTTAACTGACAAGACACTGGGTGAGAGGGCAAAGTTAGAGGAAAACTCATACTGAGAATGTGTGAAAGAGTGAAAATGGACAGGGCCATGCCAGTTTCCTCACCATTGTCAAAGTCAAATGCTGCTGGTAGCTCTGGAAACATGCAAATCAAATGCAAATTAGCAGAACCGCTGGAGGTGGGCTGGTTCATGTTGATGTTGTCATGGAAATTCTTAGTACGACACACAGAAGTGTGCAGTTATTACTGGTGTTTATGTGCGTGCATGCAGTTGGATAGATGGATCAGACAAGGTGGAAGAAAGAGATATGAGAAAGAGGTGGACAGACACTTAATGAAGATAAAACACGGAGTGACTGTTTACCTCCAAATTAAAAAGAGTGGGTATGGGTAAATGGAGTATGTCTGGCCCGCAATGCAAAATAGTATAGAATCCTTAAACACATCTGATAGAGCTGAGCTGAATACGAGGTGAGAGTAAACAAGTGAGGTTACCGTTAGAAAATAAGATGGGACAAGTGGAGTGAAGGCAAGTAATACGAACCACACAAGGCTGAGAGAAGAGAGTCTTTGTCGTCTATTCATCACTCTCTTTTGCGTTGTCCTTCAGGATGTTTTTTCCTGTGGTCCATTTATGCATCAGTCATTATCCTCTCTCGTCTTTCTTTTTTCACTCAGTGACCCTCGCCATTTCTCCTTCAGTTTTCAAGGTTCCATCTCTGCTACAGCCATTCTGTTGACGCCCCATTACGCAAAGTGGTGACTGTTTAGAGAAAACATATATATGAACAATGGTAACACGTATAAGTTGCTCAGTTTTTATGCCTCCTATTACTTTGTTCTCTGCATGTTCTCATTCAAATGGGGTCTTAAGTGAGGTACACACTTGAAGATAATCGGGCTGTTTTTGTCCCAATTTTCCAAGAACGACAAATGCCAGATTATTTTATATCTTAGAAGATTATCCTATAAAATTACCCTGTGGTCTAAAGTGTGTTAAGAGTGAATTTGTCCCAGTAACCAGCTCCGAAATGAGTTTGGGGCCGACAATCGTCAATATTAAACTTGTTCAATATTTACAACCAAAAATCTTTGTGTCTGGGGAAAGCCAATGACTCCAGAGTCATGACCCCGTAAATTGTGACGTGGACCAGATAGAGGTGAGCTGACGGAGGAACAAAATAGCAGGCATAAATAAAAACAAGCATGGCTGACCTAACCCAGTGCATATAGGTTAGAAGGTGTGAAAATTTTGTGCAAATTCCAGCGTACAACAGAGGCATAGAAGCTGGGAGTTGGACATTCAAAGCATATTAAGTTTAATTTTTGCCGCACATATATGGAATATATATGTGTTTTCCAGTTGTTGATGTATTTCTTCGTTTTTATTACGTCACGTTTCATCATGCATGAGATTTTGCATGATTTCTGTCATGGAGGACTAGATTCTAGATTGGTGGTAGGACAGACTCGCTATGTGTGGTGTGTTGGGTTGAGATTATCAGAACACAACACACATATAACAATCAAAACTGTTCAGTGGCTGATTTTTTTCATGTATTGGGTCTGAAACTGATAAAATAATCTCTTCTGACTTAGAAAATCCTCAAGTGTGTACCCTGCTTAAGTGTTAAACTGACAGCAACTGGACCACCTCGGCCACCTGGTCATTCTGAGTAACATTGAGTGACAACATATGCGGTGCAACGTTTTTATTGTTTCCAACCGTTTCCTCTTGGGAATGTAGCTGCAGTTCATAAAGTATTTAGTTTGGAGATGCAGTGGCTGCATTTGTATGTGCATCTTGATCCCATAAGCTGAGAAACAAACTCTTAATTACATTATGTGCAAGGAGCCAATATAGAAGTAAATCATCAAATCATAAAAGAAGTATAGAAGGACAGGATAAGGGAGGTAATGAGAGTGCAGTAGCAATGAGAAAAGAGATAATGAAGAAGAAAAATCGCACAGACTAGGAAGGGCAAATGAGAGAAAAAGATGGAATGACAGAGGGCGATAAACAGGCAGAGAGAGGGAAATAGCAGAAGATGCAGAGCGCACAGGAGGTATTGAAATGAGTGGAAAGAGAAGGGAAAGAAGGAGAGGAGAGGAAGTAAAACGAGTGATGCGAGGAGGAGAGGGGAGAGGACAGATGAGGGAGGGGAGCAGTCGTGCAGGGAAGGGATGCGAGTCGACGGAGAGGGCTAACGGAGGGCCATGTTTTACAAATTGCCATTTGAGAGGAACCAATGGAGGGACGAGAGAAAAAAAAAAATTAAAAATAAAACAACTACAGACTGGCTCCAGATTGCACACAGCAAGAGATGTACTCAGGCACCTCCAAACGCTGTATCATGCACACACGGGTGGAAACACAAACATCATACATAAATGATTTGAATACATTTAGACAGACACGACACATACACAGCCAGGGCTTCATGGGTAGAACAGTGTGAGACTCATTGTTTTATTAGAATTGTCATCCTCAGCTGAATTGGTTATCTGCTGGTCCTCCAATTGGTCACGTATCTTAAAGCTGCAGAGTTTTTTCAGCGACATTATAGCGACAAATTATAATTAATTCATGTGGTTTAAGAGGACACAATTTCTGAATCTATTCCTGTGTATTTTCAGGATGGAGAAAATCAACCCTGTGACCCAAGTGTCTTTCTAATCGCAGGTATTTTCAGACAAGTAAGAGGGTGATTGACAGCTGTAATTATCAATCACTAATCAGATTCCGTTAGATGTCACCAACTCAGAAGTATCAAGTTACAAAGTCCAAATACTTTGTTACCTTACGTATACATTTTGGTTGTCTGTACTTTACAGGAGTAAGTATTTTTTTGTCCTTCTCCTTATATTTTCACGCAATTCTCTGTACTTTATACTCCTTACATTTTAAAAATGGCCTCATGACTCATGTTTCATTTCAGCTTTTCATTCCGGTTTGTCATTGTTGAAACAAAGAAAAACTGCAGAGATAAATGGTGCCATCTGGATAGAGTGAATTTGATTGTAATTGGATGAGAAGTATAATTATATACCATTCTGACACCCTATTGGTTTGTACATGATTCATCCACCTAAAGTTTTGCCCATTCCAATACTTATATTCAGCTAGTCATATCTTCAGCTCCATGAAACACATGGTAATGCTCACATACATGTACACATAAGTGCACATATTGCCGAAAGTATTTTCTCACCTACTGTGACTCACATGTGAACTTAAGTGACATCTCATTCTTAATCCATAGGGTTTAATATGACGGCGGTCCACCCTTTGCAGCTATAACAGCTTCATCTCTTCTGGGAAGGCTGTCCACAAGGTTTAGGAGTGTGTTTATGGGAATTTTTGACCATTCCTCCAAAAGCACATTTATGAAATAATACACTGATGTTGGACAAGAATTGTCTGGCTCTCAGTCTCCACTCTAATTCATCCCAAAGCTGTTTTATAGGGTTGAGGTCAGGACTTTGTGCAGGCCAGTCCAGTTCATGCACACCCAACTGTCTTATCCATGTCTTTATAGACCTTACTTTGTGCACTGGTGCACAGTCATGTTGCATGAGGGGACCATCCCCAAATGTTTCTCACAAAGTTAAGAGCATGTAATTGTCCAAAATCTCTTACTTTAGCATACCAAGAGACTTCATCTACCATTAACTAAAATCACAACTTCCAAAAAAAAGCAATGTCACCTATTGTTTGTGTTTTAAGCCTTCAGTTTGCATGTTTGATGTTTTTATCTTAGCCTTTTGGTGTGAGAAATCTTCATATATGCACAAGAAATGTAGAAATGAGGAAATGCAAGGTATGTAATGCACTAGGGTACTGCTACCAATGGGGGGAATTGTGGTCTGTGATTGTCAGAAGAGGGGTATCGGTCTTACTAGTCCTCTAATTCTCTGCGCCCACTCCACTGCTGCATGGGCCCCATGACAATGCTGGGCTCCATGAATTTATCATGTTTACCCCCCCTTTAACAGCCCCCTGGGTAACACAGCTCCAATGGTTGTCTTATTACAATCTCTTCACCATGGCTACAGAAGATCAGTTTGTGGGGGTAAAAGACACTTCTTTACCAGCAGAAGAACTTCTAAGACAACCATCAGTACTTTTGTTCTGTTTTTTGAGGGTCCAAATAAACAGATAGAGACTAGTATTAATTTATTCAGAAAATGTCTTGGAAAAGAAAAACTGCATTGATTTTGTAAGAGAAGTTCAATGAAAGACAATTGTATATCTTAGTAACCGGTACATGTTGGCCATTGGTGATATTACACTTTAAGAGAGAGATCAATGACATTGTATTCAAGCTCTTACATTTATTTTTAATTAGCTCTTGTGTAAGTTTTGTGGTTTTGCTATTTGTCTTGCATTTCTCCTTCTGGTGAACTCTGATTAAAAATTTGCAACCATAATAATGTACAAAAATGAAACACATACTAAGGGATATTAATTAATTTAACATTCATTACAAATAAAAGTGCCAACATTTTCTTCTAGTACCTTGAGATGGAATAACTTGCTTTTATGTTGAGTAACTATGAATGAAACAAGGTTTTCACCACTATTGACATTAATGGCTTTGAATCAAACACATTAGAAATTTTTACATACAGCGTTTTAGAGAAGTGATGAAAGAGCCCGTTGAACTCATATTCTTGCCAGCCTACACTTGACACTTGACTGTAAAAGTTTTATAGTGAGTGCACTCCGAATAATTTCTCAATTTTTTTATTTTTTTTTTTGGCTGTGAATTACTGGCTTCCTGGGTCCACACACATCATGGCACCTTTCTTTTGTTGCTGCTGGCTTCAACCAGTAGCTTAAACCAGTGAAAACATTCCCAATTTGCAGCTAGAATAGATGAATATTTAGTATTGAAATGCCACGGTGCAGGTGCCCATGTGACATTTGCTCTTGGTAAAATGGGCAGGAAAATGAGGGAGGACACAGGTTCTCTGTGCTCAAAAATGCAGCCATTATCACGTTTACTAGTTTTTACCTACAGTTCCTACAGTTTTATTCCCCTAGGCCCATGTGCAGTACACACGTCTGCATGGGTCCAGTGTTTACTCATTCTTCACAGAAAACCAGCCAAGGCCAACAAGCCTCAGTTTGAACACATTAAACATTTCATCATTCTTTTTTTACTAAACAAAGAAAACATATCCCACAGACCATAATACTACACAAGGGTTAAATCCTGAGACCAACTCATCGAAGTGCTGAAGGAACCGTGTTTGTTGAGCAAACAGACTTCACCATGAGGACAGACACGTAAAGATATATTGTTGTTGTTGGGTTTTAAGGCCTACCGTATATCAAAATGACATTTTACCATCTTTGGAGCTGTCCCTTCACTCATATAAACTTCAACCTTGAAGGAGAAAAGATGTTTTTTCTCTTCCCATGTAGCCTTTTTAAATGCGGTGAATACAACGCAGAAATGACGCAGTTGTGACAGCAAAATTATTGTTGTAGATGAACACGTGTCAAATTCATTTAAATGTCAGTAATGTCAAGGACTGGTGCACCGGGTGATTGGATAGTTTAGAATAATGTAACAGTAATAACAGCCACCGCCTCTTGTGGAGGTATTTTGACTTTTATCATTCATTTCCATAAAGGTGAAATTTTACATTTTATTTCTGTTTAGCTCAACCATGAGTGAAAATACACTGATTTTCCAAAGCTGGACCTGGTTAACTGTTTTCTCACTGCATAATAATTTCTCTGCCTCCCAGGTGCCAAAGCAGGTGAGGTGTGACATACACTAACATGTTCTGTCAAGACAAACCGTTAAGAGCGCGGAAGTAGGATTTCATTTCTAAATGCACAGTGAGCCATGGCCTGGACTTATTCATTTGAATGTGAAAAAGGTCATTTGGGCACAAAGCTATTTTGTGCTTTGACATTTTTTGTTAATCTGGGATCATTGCTGCTTCATTTTCAGCCACATTTTATGTTTCACTGGGAACTGCAGAAAATTAAAGCATTTTGTTAGATATCTTTTATCATATTTGATTAGGGCTTCACAATATAGGAAAAAACTGACATCGCAGTTTTTTCTAACCCTGCGAGATATATATTGTGATATGAACAAATCCTCAGGTGGATACAATAGCTATGTGGTACCGACGTAAATGGTCAAACAAATTAGTTGTGTTTCTTCTCGTGGCAACAGATGTAAGACTGTTGACACAGAACACATGTTTCAGTTTCATCGATCTTGTAGCTGAAATAATTTCAGATAAATGACGTTTACCTTGCTTTTTGGCACAAAGTCTGCCTTTTTGGTGATTTTGTCTTGTTGGTTGCTCATTTTTCAGTGTTGTTACCAGTGACTCACTCCAAACTGATTAAAAATGGTTGTGATTGATGGATGGCTGCGTGCAGTGTGTAGCAATTAGATGTTGAGTTCATTTACCTCCTACATTGCAGGACCTGCAATGTGACTATTGCACACACGTACATTGTGATGATGATGCCAAAACGATATATTGTGCAGCTCTATATTTGATTTAATTTTGTTTTGATTTTTGACTTTTAAAGTGGCTTTACATGCAACTAAACTGATCCAGATCTAACCTAAAACCAAAACTTTTCTCAAAAATGGAACTTAAGAGGAAATCACGTCATGCTACATTACATGTCCAAAATCATACACCGTATACAACACACACAGAGACATGGTCTTTATCTCATTTTGTTAAATCCTCCAAACCTACAGGCGCTCGCTTCAGAGCGGAACCTTCCGTAGAGGCCCCGCTGACACTTTCCACTCGGTCCTTATTCCTCCTTTTGCAGCTCCACGCTCCAGCGACACAGGACACCATAAAAGTCCCAGCAGCACAGCACCACCTTTGTTCCCCTCCCACTGTCCTTTCAGGACCCCATCTCACAGCCTGGTCACTCCCCTCCGGTCCGCTCCGGCCATCAGCAGCAAATGGCCAAGGAGGCTGAAAGCATAAAGGGAAAAATGGCCTCCTCCCTGGCAATTTTTACTCCAGTAACAATTCATATTAACAGAAGGCCTGCTGGGCTCATATTGATTTGTCAGGCTATTAATAATGATTGAATTCTTAGTAGAAAATATACATAGTATTGCCATAAATGAGAAAAAAAACTGGATTTTTTTTTTTTTTTTGGTAACCAGTTATAACAGGTTTTTTATCTTCAGTATTTTTTATTATCAAAGGGAAGTGAATTTTCCATCAGGGCTGGAAATATATTAAATTAAAACACCAGAATCCACACCTTCCTTCTGCTGCTTTCTCCTCTTGGTCCAAATTAAAAGATTAAATATAAATGACTTGACACTATTTCACACCACTGTCACAACTGGATCTGATCAGCGATCTGTAATTACAGCTATCAGTACTGTATTTAACCCCTCTGTCTGTCGGCAAACACCAGTGATTAACCAAATATCTGCTTCACATGCTAGATTTTCCACAGCCAAAAAACAGTTCACAGAAGTAGGCACAATTCACGTTTCCTCTCAGACCTCTTGAATTAAAATATGCTGAAAGATAATTATGGAATTTTTGCTCAGCGATGCCAAAAACATCAAGCACTGCTACTTTCATTTGCCTCACATTTGCCAAGCTGAGCAGTTTTAAACTGCAAAGTGTTATGTCTCTCAGATATCAGTGTAAAAATAGTTTGACATTTTCACCTGATGTGTATGTGCTCATCCTAATGTGAATATGAGTGATATATAATAGGCCACATGGAATGAAAATCTAAGCATGGTTATACATTCTTGACTCAAATGTCGACAGGTTACGCCTATGTTTCTGTAGATGTCTTTTTTCTATTAAATAAAATGGTGTCATACAATTTCACCCTCTTTCTATAACAGTAATATACATTGATCAGTCATAATATTCTAATCACTGACAGAAAGTGGTAATAAAATTAATTATTTCATCACATTGGGCCTTTTCAGTGGTTGGGATATATAAGGCAGCAAGTGAATATTTGTTCCTCATGTGTTAGAAGCAGCAAAACAGGCAAGAGTATGGATCTCATCAACTTTGACATGGGAGAAATTGTGATGGTCAATTCATTGGGTCAGACCATCTCCAGATCTTCTTCATTCACAGTATAAAGTGGATAGAACCGACCAAAAGTATCTAAAGAACAACAACTGGATCTCAACCAATCCATCATCTATGTGAGCAGGGCATTATTACCACTGGTTTAATATTGTGTAGGTTCCCTGTTTTTCCACTAAAACCTCTCAGACTTGGACTCCACCAGACCTCTGAAGGAGTTCTGTGGTATCTGGACCAAGACGTTACCAGCAGATCCCTGAAGTCCTGGAAGTAGAGAGATAGACCTCCATGGATCCGATTTATTTACACCTCCCACAGATGATCAATGGTCCTGAGACTGGGATGTCCTTCCTTAGGGTGTTTTCACACTGGGTATGCCAATCTGTGCTGTACCTGGATAAGAATACACCTCTACCACAGATGTTGTTTTCACAAGTATGTACCATGGCTCACACCTGAGATCACGAGAGTGTTACAGGGCTGAAACAGTAGGTGGTGTTGAAGACGAGTCGTCTTCCCCCAGTTCTTTGGATGAAACTCAAAGAGAATCGTTGAAGCCATTCTTATGATAAACACAATAATTTATTGCGCAACAAATGATGAGACAATAGCTCAGTGGAACGTAGTCCGCCAGCAAAGACAGCAGAGCCAAAGTCTGCCAGTCCCAGGACAGGTCACAGCTTTTACTGAGATGCCACCTGTGTCAGCACCTCCCCCGCAGGGGTCTAGGGGGCTTTTCTTACTGGTCAAATCCAGTTTTGAGTTTTAGTTTTACCTTATAAGGAGTTATTCTTCTCCCTTTCACCCTGAGTGGAAAAGTACTGACCAGAAGAGGCACACCCACTTGACCAACAATATGAAGACCTGACATCCATGTATCTGTGAAATATAAAGTAGTCTGACGTACAAAAGTAAATGATTACTACTTGATTAAAATGATTACTACTTAATTAATATGATTAACACACCTAAATGGTATATTTGATTAATATGTTTTCCACAGTGGTGGTGTGGAAGGAATTTTGCAGCTATCCAACAAACATAGAAGTGACAAATCCTTGCGTCATCAACCAACCAACTGGTCTGTGTTTGTCTACAGTGGTGTCAAGACAGGCAAGACTCTTCTATCTGTTAGCTTGTTTATAGCAAAGAGAAGAGCGACGTTTGTTGACCCCGATATATCACTAAGCACTTCAGTCAATAAGGCGAGCCCATGCCGTGCGGATCCGAAGCTGGTATGGTGATTAGGTCATTTCCGGTCTCGGGTACAGATTATTTTCACACTGCAATGTACTGTACTGGTATCCACGCAGTCTGTACCCACCACTACCTTCTCAGCTGGACTCAGGCACAGTACTCATGCATGGAACATTTGCATTCAAATTAATAGAATCAAGTGGACTTTGGGGTCCAATATACTCAGACACCCAGTCTGGAAACGGCATGTGTCCATTTTTGGTTGGTACTAACCACTGCAGACCAGTACACCCAATAAGACCTGCAGTTGTGGAGATGCTCTGATCCAGTCATCCCCATGACAATATGACCCAGTTTTTTATGTTGCTCATTTTTCTGCTTCAAACACATCAGCTTTTGAGGATTAAATGTTCACTTCCTGCCTAATATATCCAATTCGGTGAAAGATCCCACTGTAATTAAATAATCAATGTTATAGTCACTGCTCCTGTCAGTGAACAGAATATTACAGCTGATCATTGTGTAAGTTAACAACATTCAAAAACTCAAAAAGGAGGATTGGGCCCACACTGAAGATAAAACATATTTTAAGAATAAAGTTATAATATGAGTGTTATGGATGGAGGCAGCCGGTGACCTCCAGTGCTCCTAACAAGTCTCTCATTGAGAGCACCTGCCTTCATTGCACCCAGCCTGTGCTCATCAGCCTGACTACTTTATAAAAGGAAGTAGGTGTGGGTCAACCAGAGAGCCAACACCTTCCTCCTCTGCATTTTAGATGTTTGTGTGAGTGTGCATGTGTGTGGGGAAAGAAGGTGTTGAGTGTTTTTTTTTTTTTTTATGTTTTGATCTCTTTTAGTTTACCCCTAAACAAGTGACTCTATTTCTGTTTTTTTGAGGCCAATTCTTTAGTTTGTCTGCTGTTTCTGGTGGAATTAGTGGGTGGCTGTGGAGATTCTATCTCTACTCCACCTTTTAGAACTCCAGGGCCTTTGTTTTCTTATTTTGTAAACGTGATTTTTTTTTTTTTTTTGTTAGTTTCTCTATCCATGACCTGTCCTTCATGTCACATGATTAGCAGAGACGTAAAAATGACAATCAAGTTATAATTGTTAGAAACAATACCATGATCACTATTACCAGCTGAGCTCTGGAGGTTTGAATCTGTGAATGTGTTTACACTAAGTCAAGTATAATTAAAGATGTCCTACATTTGTAATTTACCACAAGCAACTAGTGTTCCTCTGATGTTTCCTCATCTTTCTCATACAATCAATGTAACATTATGACTTTATTCTTAAAATTTTCTTGAAATCAAGAGTCAAGATTTTTATTGTTATTCAACATTGGTATGATGAACATTACAATCCACAGGATCTATAGTAAAAATGAAATAAACATTTAAACACACACACACACACACACAGAAAATAGAAAAAAATAGAAAACTATAGAGCAAAATGATGATGATGATGATGATGATAATAACAATTATAATTAGATAAATAAACCCTTTTGTGCATGAATTATGAAAAAGTATGTGGATTTTTTTAGATTGATTTTATTACTCAAAATTAGGTTAAAGGTGAAATGCATTTTGAATACAAAAAAATATATGGTTTTATTAACCCTTTTATGCATAAATTATGAGAACCTTAGATGAGATTTTTGTCCTGAATGTTTTTATTCCTTGTATTCTTCTTTGTTTTTAGGCACAAAATAAAACATGTGATTCAATTTTTTTTAATTACCAGTTTTTCGTGGTTAGTTGGACACCATGTGTTTAACTTTTGAAGCACAGACTCAAGCAGTTAAAAGCTGTCAGCAAAAAGTGATATACTGTATGAAAACTATGAAAAAAAATCTGATGTTTTCTCAAATTCTAACATTTAATAATACTATATTACTCACATTCTGGAGATAATATGCAAAAAAAAAAGCTTTTTGATTAATAAAAGTGGTAATTACAGTATTATAACATTTAGCAATTGCTTTACACTAAAATATGTTACTGTAGATCAGGTTTCTCAAGAACAGCAACGTTACAGTAATGCTATGAATTGAAACCCATGAATGTGCAAGAGTACTGCTGTAGGATAACCGTCCACTGTAGTGACCACCATGCATGAAAGGGTTAAGAAGATATGTCATCTCCTGAGATCCAGGAAAATACAAGGTTTGGTTCTTTTAAAATTAGATGTGCCTATATTGGAAACATCATGATGCAACAGTTTTTTCAGATGCAATTTTAAAAATATTTATAAAATGTCCTTGGCAGTACATTTTTTTCTTTTTTTATAATTAATTAAACTTTTTTATGTAGCACTTTTTGTACATATTACACGTTTACAAACTTTACACCAAACCCCCCACTGTCCTGCAGTTGCAAATAAAAATGAAGAGTACAGCAAAGTTAAAAAAGAAAGAGTTTAATTAAAAGCCAAACTAAAAAGATTACATATAAACTTTGGCAGCAGACCTCAGGTCCTCAGTTAGACTGGTGTCCATAAGTTAGGGTCATTAAAGCTGAATGAGGCCTTCTAAAGCTGGGAAACCTGTGTCCACAAATGTGGACAGAAAAGCTCACAGCTGAGTCCTAGGAGTTTAACTTTATGAAATCACAGAGCAGTCCAAAGTGTAAAACTAAGATGATACTTTTTTCTTTTGTTTTATTGCTTGGGGTTTATGGACACTGTCCCCATGGTTTGGAAAATACTGCCTTTGGGAAATGAGCTTAACCCATAAAGACCCAGCACTACTTTTGTGTCGGTTCCCAAATAAAATTTTCTCTATTTTTAACCTTTTTTAAT
>JAPTGZ010000009.1:10912748-10923158 GCA_029814645.1 Fowleria isostigma
AATTTAGATTAACCAATTAACTTATCAGTGCATGTCTTTGGACGGTGGGAGGAAACCGGAGTACCCGGAGAAAACCCGCGCAGACACGGGGAGGACATGCAAACTCCACACAGAAAGGTCCCACCAGTCATGGTGCTGGAATCGAACCCGGGATCTTCTTGCTGTGAGGCACAAGTGCTAACCACTGCACCACTGTGCCGCCCTTTGTTACATTCATTTTCAATTAAAACTAAAATAAACTAATTCTATACTGTAAGGTTTTATTCCTTACCTTCAAACAGATGCTGTACATTTCACACAGACCTGAGAATCCCAGATGTAAAGGTCACATAGGAATCAGATGCACACAGTTATTGTTTACACTTCTACATTTGCCAATTCTTGTTTAACTTACTTTGATGTGCAACTCTGGCAATTTGTCAGAGAATTACTGTGTTGTTATCTTGTACCTGCGTTGTAGTATTTACTAAGTCACTCTCAACTACAGTTTATGGTCCACAGCAGTAAACTGGCTAGAGATGCCATAATTACCTTGGATGCCACCCAGTTGAGGCTAAGTTTTAGCTGGAAAAAGTTCTTCTCTTTGTTTTTTTCTTGCTTGTGTTAGCGGAAAAGTGTTTGGATTTGTTGTGTGATTCCTGTACTTTATGGCTGTCCTGCAGATTTTTGTGAACTGTCAGTATTTTGTCCAACTTTTCTTCTTCATATAAAATCAGAAAATCTTCCAAAGCTTGGATTTTGGATTTGCCAGGGTATATACACCATGTTGGCTCTGTCAATCAAGTTATTTCCTCATGTTGGTCTTATAAAAAGTAAGGGAAAGTTGATCCAAGAACAGAGATGTTTAACTGTAAACCTTCAGTCGACCAGGCCATCATTCATTTAGGTCCAATTACTGATGTAGTTGTAACTTTAAGCTTAAATTGGTTTAGCTGTGGTGTTTAATCCATCAATAACAGTAATAAGTACAGTTGAGTGGCACATTTGTAGAAACTGTCACTTTGGACATTCTCTATTGGCTTCAGTTAACAAACTGTCTTTTGCCCTTGGGTGGTTGAAATAGTGTGTTGCTTACCAGAACTGGCTGACTCATTAGGTAAAATAGGCAAATACTAAGGGTGCTGTGACCTCAAGGGGGCGCCACAAAACCAAGAGAAAATTCACCTTTAATCTATACCATAATGCTGGAAGGGGCTCAGAGCATCTGTGTGGGTGTGTTCATTCGCTTGTGTGGCGGTATGATTCTGACTGATGTAGACGTTTCTACCTGGACCGTTTGTACCTGCAGGTGAGGAATGGTCCCGTCTCTACTTTGCCAAATCTCACCAACTTCACAGGACCAATATTTTCTGAGATATTAATAATTTTATCAATATGCGCAGTATCCCACTGCGTGATGGGAAATGAAGACATAATGTCACAATGCATGATGGGAAATGAAGTTAATAACACGAATGTCGCATTCATTTACTCCTGTAGTCCCGACATACCGGTATTAACATTGGTGTCTGCAGTCGACCAGGAACCTCCGGGACATGACGGGAGAACCGGTTCTGACTGTGGTTCCACTTCACCGGTCCCGCTCAGACCTGACCTCTAAACATCCTCCTCCAGGTCCCCCCCCCACTCGCTGTAACATGGTTAGAGAGGGACCAGAGTTCAGCGAAAATGACACGGGGGGTGTGTCTGTGACATTGTTGTCAAAGACCAATACTCTGATATGTGCCACAATGCATTGTGGGTACTTCAGATTTTCATCCTTGTGCTCTGTTTTATATGCAGGGGTTCAAGGGGGGTTTATGTTAGTGTTCATTTACATTAATGTGTCTGTTTTACAACTTTTATTGGCCTTTTTATGTTCATTTTTATTTTTATTAATATGATACCATTAGTCAAACCTGTCAGTCTAACAATGCCCTCTTACCTGTTTGTCACTGTACTACTGCCACTAGAACCCGCGGTGTTACACAGGTCAATACACTAATTTTACTATATTAAAACCAGCCCATTATTAAGTCCTAAAATGGAAAGCCATGTCCAACTAATATTACTACGAATAATAATGCCAATTAAGTATTGTGGTTAGGATACTTATATTGTAGTTCAGATTTTTTGGTATTTATTTGTAATTTGTTAAGCATGTAAATTTGGTGACATGTTACCTTATAAATTAAAGACAATGATTAAAACAATGCTATTCAATTTGTTTTGTAAACATATGTAAATCGCCGATGGAGGAGGGGGTGCCATATAAAACTTAGCCTTGGGCTGGCTCTGTTGCTTACGATATTTTCACAGTAGATTTCCCTGCACTGGCATTAACATACCACTGCATAGATTTAATATACAGAGAAGGAAATGTATAGAAGACAGAGAGCCAGAAAGTGAGAGGAAGCACATGACAGATAGACAGAGAGAGGGGGGACAATGGGGATGAAAAACATGTGAAAGAATGAGGAAAAGAATGGAAGGGAAGAAAGTGGGAGAGATAGAAGTGGGAGAGCGATATGGAAGCACTGGAGCAAATCAAAGTAAAATTAAGTGCATTTACATATTTAGATGAGCGCTTCTAGTCAGCCTGTCTAATTATTTCATCTCCATTTTTCATTTGCACGCTGTTCAATCCGAACGCACTAGGCCGTGAGCAAAGTTCCCCCCCCTTTCTCTCTGGCTTTCTCTCCCTTGCCCTCCTCACCATTACTTTATCACATTCACACTTACCCCCTCTCTCACTCGTTCCCTGACTCTCCACCCCTTGTGGCTGCCTTTCGTTATCCGGGTCATTACCATACGCTTTTTGTCCATTCGCACTTGTTCTCCCTATCTCCCTCTCGCCCTATGCTCCGGCTGTCTCCCGCCATGTTTTATGCATACTTGAATACTGCCCCACATGTGTCCAGAAAGTGTGGGTGCACATGCGCAAAGGTTCACTTCTAATGCCCTTTCTACCACTATGTTTTATGCATTGCGTCGTCCTGGCAAAGATAACTGTGTATGTGTATGACAGTGTCCGATATGTGTGCGTGTGGGTCTGTGTGTACACCCACCCACTATTAAACCCTTCAAATTAGCATGAACCCTGTCAGGAGCAGCCAAGCCACGTTAACCTTCTATTACTGATTTTCCCCCTTTTCTTTATGCCTTTCTTCACACTCCATAAATCTGTCTTTCTCCTCGCACTTGCAATCTTTCTTTCCCTCCCTCTCTGCGCTCCCTCTTTCTTCCTCTCTGCCTCGCCGCTGCTCATCACTTTGTTTGCTTCTCCTTTCCCTCTACATTACTTCCCCTTACTTCTATAAAGGCCCCCCCCTCCACACACACACACACACACAGTCTATGTGAGTGTGTGAGGCCTATGTATGTTTTGTTCATTTGAGCCTCATTGCTCCTAAAGGTATGCACGTTTAGGCAACATTTACACATGTGGCCTCCAATTTGTACATTTTTCCTCAACGGTGTTTGTGTGCACTAGTGAGTCTGTCCATGTGCAGCATATCAATGTGTGTGTGTGGGGGGGGGCACATGCATGTGTGTGTCTGCTGGCATAAAAGGTTGTTATGTGCTTTAGGTGTTAATTGGCTCAGGAGCTTCGTTAATATTCTCCTTGCGAGCCCGCTCGTCAGGAACAGAGCCGGCAAACTGATGAGTGTGTGATTTTCCTCCAGAGAGAGGGAGAGAGAAATAGAGTAAAAGAGTGAGAGAGGAGAAAGTGTAACAAGAGTGACTTCGGTGCAAAGACCCTCTGTAAGGTCAGACTGAGAGGGGAGTAGTGCAAGAAAAGGATTGGGGGCAAAAAAAAGCAACAGAGCAGCAGAGAGGGCAAGCAAGGAGAAAGAGCGCTGAACAGGGAGGGGCTGAGAAAGAGATGGAGAGAGAGAGAGAAAGAGATGGAGAGAGGGAAATGTGATAAAAAGCCATAAAGGGTTCCATTGAGACAGTGGGTGAAAGGAAAGATTATATCATGCGAGGCAGAAATTATCCCTTTGTTAGCCGTTTCGTGAATTGGCAGAATGGGGGCAAGGCGGTTGGTAGGATACCCTCCGGCGGGGTGGCATATAGCTGTTCTAATCACTCACACCTACACATCTATATGCAGAGATGGGACACACTGAAGTACAAATACTCAGTAGCTGTACTTATTATTCAGGTATCTGCATAAACATTCATAAACATTTATCTTTTATGACCTCTTACATTTCTTCTTTCTCATCCTTACTTTTCCAGAAACTTTCATTACTTCAGCACATCTAGGAGGGTGGAGGTGTTTCAGTCATTTTGATTTTGTAATAGTCTGTTCCTGTCCAACTTCAAAATTAATTTCAGCTTAAATGGATGGGACAATAACACACACTGAAAAGACACGGCCTTGGCGCAGCTGTCCGTGTGCATTACATATGGCAAACGTTAACAAGATGAAAAGGACTACAAAGATGTAAAAAGATGAACCAGACTGAGGGAAGACTAGAACACTGACACTGACATCGGAAACTGGTTTGTACATTTTTAATGTTCATTATTTTGCAGCGTATTGTTTTCATGACATGAGGCTTTGCACATAAACAGCTAGTAGAAAATGTCCCTCGAAGGAACACTTTACCTTTAATCTTTGAATACATTTCAGAGGCTGCACTGTGTCTCTTAAGCTGGATTTATAGTCGCGTGTAGCTCTGCTTCATGTAAGTACACCCTATTTGACACTGCCACAGTGTGCGCTCACACTCCAGCGTACTGTGACAGCGTGGTTGTAGTTTCACTTCACATCAAAGGGTGGCAGTAGTTCTGGTATTGGCTGGTTTTAAAGCCGAAAGTCCACTCTGTGGTGTTGTTTCCATTGTTTTCATATCTTCTGGTCTGCATTTTTTGGTTTAATTGCGGCCGACATGGAGCTGTTTTTTGTGAGCTTGTAGAAGCCAGTGAACATACAGTTGTTTCTACAGTATTACAGACTAAATGATGAAGAAAGAGGCAACATCAGAGATGCACCATGAACCGCTGGACAAAAATAGGGTAACCAACGGGGAATACCAAAACCTAATAATTATTGATTGTCCTAATAAAATAAAGGCACAGTTTAGTTAAAGTTATGTGAGTTTATTAAAATGCATAAGCACAGTCATTATCAGAAGCAAAAAGGAACAGACAAGAATGAAAACAAATGAACTATATACCAGGGAGTGCCACAACATTTTTTCCCGTATAGTCCAGGCATCACATGATCATAAATTGGCCAACCAGGATGCGATGTCTCTCGTTACCTCTGCACCACCATGCCATGTAGTTAAACTCTGGAAGAGGTGCACGTCAAGGGCCTCTGCGTTGCTGTCCGAAGTGACACTGATGCATGACATCCACGCAAGTATAAATCCAGCTTTATACTTGAGCAAATACATTTACTCAGAACTACTACTTTTGCATCGGTACTTGAGTAAGTATTACATGTACTTTTTCCCTTACACACATCCTCATGCTGCTGCAGAAAAGGGAACATAATCATCTCCAGCCTTGACAGGTGGATATGGACATCAGTACCATGTTACAGGTGTGTACCTGAAAAGTACAGACCCAGGCAGTGATCTTCATACACCTATACTGTACATACCACACACTGATATGGTCTCAGTCACACATGCACATCAAGGAACAAAGGAAAATTCCATGCACATAGCACGCAAATGTTGGCACACGCACAGGGAACACAAAGACGAGAGACTGGCATATGCACTGCAGCAGAGAAAACAGCGAGCAGAGAGTCGTAGCTTGTCACTGGGAGGTATGATGCCACATAGATAATGAGTGTTACTCCCAGCAGGTAGCTGTGTAGCATGTGGCTCACAGCGCACACAGAAACACTCGTTAGGAAGCTCCAACAGAACGTTCTCAACTTGGCAGGTGACACTGTTTGCATTTATCTTAGTGAATAAGGAATGACTGAGCTTAGTGTTCGGTTATATCCCTGTCGGGGGCCTTGCACGGTTATGCATAAAATATGCGTGGCAAATAGCAAAACTTAAACTGTGTATCCTTCTATTAATGTGAGTGTAAAAACAGCAACAACCAGGAGCATGTTTTAAGTGTTGCGTCTGTGTTGAAAAGCTTCAAACCTTGTTGGTTTATGTTCTCTAAAAGGCTTCAGTTCTCAGTTCACTTGCATCCTACAGCTCTCTTTATAGAGGTAAATGAGAAACCAGGAGCCAGCCTTGAATCTTGTTGTATTTACAGGTTGCTTGTGTTACAGATGTTATTCACAGTACTAAGGACTGTCACCTCCATTGAAACCCCTTTGAGGTGCCTGAACATGTAGGTTTGCTATGCTCACTTTTTCCCTGTGCCTGTGGAGTTTTTTTGTTCAAACTTGAAATGCTATCCATTACATATCCCAGTAGGAAACCGTCATGTAAGGTGTATCATTCTGCTGGAGGGGCACTGCGAGACATTTTATGTCCTCAACTCAACATAGTGCATCTGTGAATCCTGATGTGTTCTCTCTTTACACAGTTATGTTTACTGAGTCATATGCATTGTGATTTGTATCCTTATATTATACTTTTTTGTTTGTTTGTTTTATTTTTTTAGCAAAAGTAACTGGAGTCTGGATTATTGTCACTGCTGTAGTGTTTTTCCAGTTCAGGTTTTACTTTGTTGTACAGTAGAGGAGCAATGAAAAGCAGTTGCAGATCATATATAGTTGTAGAGAATATGGTTTGTGTTGTTTGAATGTCTTACATCAGCCTTTTCATTTATAATGTAGAACTAGCAGCACAGTCTTTCACTATCTCAACAAAAGTTGCCCAAACAATAGCTGTAGTAAATGCAAGTAAAAGCAAAACAAATACAATCACATTGAAAGTTTGTGCATACCTTTAATATGGGCATTTTGCAGAGTGTAGCGTTACCAGTTATAACTAGTATAATAATAACCTGTATAAAATATTGAATAACATCAGCATTGGGTGAGAAGAGTTCTTAGCATTTATTGAGGAAATGATTTGTAATATTTGCGTTACATTTACATAGAACCATGAGTCAGAAATATTTTTGAAAAGCTCTTCTTTGCAGCTGAGACACTTTCTGAATCATGTGTTTAAGTAACTGTTCTATTGAATTAAGTGAATGCAGCACAATGAATAAAACAAAAGGATGGAATTTCTACTAAAATTTCCTCTTTAACTACCCATCATCAATAGCCTTTTCTTTCACTCTGTTGCTGGAGTGTCTTGTTCTAAAATGCATACTCAGTTCTTTGCCAGCCTTTAAAAGAATAAGCTAAAACCGTCCCTTTTAATGTGTGGTTGATGCATGGTTAACGCATAATGGGATGAGATTAATAATAGGATGGCTGCAGTGTCTTTATGTCATCCCAATAAAATTAGTAAGAAGTGCCAAGTCTGATGAATGCCAAAAACTTTAATGTCCTGGTTTACTGGAGATACACAAAGAGAAGCAAGAGAAAGTAAGAGTATGGTGTTAATAAAAGCTCATTGCTCTTACATTCACATCGAAACCACAGACTTTCAGACAGCCGGTGATTCAATACTTAATATCTATTTATATTCTTGTTAGCCTGCCATGATGTGAGCCATATTGACTTTTATTTATATGCCAGGATCTGCTGTCAAGGGACCGTGAAAAATAAAGAAAATGTAAACTTTGTAATCCTAAATTGTGTGAGCAAAGACAGGGGATGTCAGTTGAAATGTACCCAAATGATTGGGTCATATTGATCCTTTTGCCCAGAAGCGTGATGTGAGCAGGAAGTAGCTTGAGCCGTGCCTCCAGAAACTGCAGTCACTGATAGTGTCCATAGATCGAGGAGCTGTGACTTTTCTAATTAGAGAGTTCAGTGCAAACCCTGTTGGATTAGCTACTGCATAGCTTTGGGCTAGCTATTAACAGCAAGTCAGGCAGACAAACAAGAAATCAAAAAGTTGAAAAAGGAGGGAGGGCACGGAGCTTAGAAGGAGGCACAGAACACCAACGCTAATGCCAACCCTGAGATTTATGTTCACATGCAAGTGCAGTCTAATTGAAATATGCCTCTTTTCTCCATTCTTTTATTCCAACAGAACAATTAAATCTTGTGAATTAACATCTTTTTTTTTTAAGTATCAAAACTGTTGCTCCTGAATGCAATTGTAATTCTGAATTGTTCACAGGCAACACATTTCAGTCTGCCTAAAGATCTGCCAGCATGATTTACAAAGCTTCTGCTTTTGACAACAGCAATATTAAACTTTTATGGTTAGGTTATAGGCACCAAAAGCACTTAAGGTTAGGGAAAGATGCCAGGGGTTGGTTTAACCCATAACGACCCAAACCTCCGCCAGTGATCAAAACCATCTATCTACTGATGTAAACTGTTTAACCTGTTGATTCACTAATCCTATCAGTACATGTAAATATTGGTGTAAAAAACAGCTTTTCCATGATCATCAGATATGACACATTTGGATGTTCAGAGACTCTGTAATGAATGTGGAAACACTGCCATCTTCTATAATATGGATTCATAAGTAAAGCCAATGGAGTTGGAACAATGACAGCAAATGGACACACTTGGTTTATGTTCAGTTAATGATACATTTGCTGAAAAATCACTTTATTTTTCAATTTTAATATAATGACCTTTGAATTTTTTGAGCTTTTATATCCATTTCAATTAAATATCGGAAATTAAATATAGGGACATACATGATTTAGAGTGGAAAATGCAAAATATAGAAGATAATGTAATAAATGGTGATAAATTGCTTAAGAAAGGTTAAATAGAGAGGAATGTTAATTGGGAACTGACACAAAATTAGAACCGGGTCTATATGGATTAATACAGAAAAACTCCACAAAACGAGATAAGAAATGATCCATGGTGTATTTATTAATATTCAAACCAAACCAGGATCTTTTCCTAACCATGACCAAGCACTTTTATTGCCTACTCGCTTTTTAAAGTAAGACACTGATAAGCATTTTGTCAGATTTGTGAAGGATACCAGGGCTTTGTTTGATACAGAAGAAGTCCCAAATCAAAGCTTTGTATGGCCTAAACCTGAATATCTACAGGAGTAAGGATAAGAAACCCAGTCTGTAGTGGTCTGGATTTTGTGCTTCCCCCTCCCACCCCACCTTTCCCTTACCTACTGAGGAAAGTCAAAAGGAGTGAGTCAGAAATCCTCCGATGAGAAATTACATTTGCTTGAAATAAAATCCTGGCAGATTAAATTAGAAAAACAGCAAAACATAAATGAATTTGCAACTCAGTGCATATGAATTTCTATAGGACAAGGTTGCTGAAGTGACTCTATTCAGGGTCAAGAGAGGTTTTTTGTGTTTTTTTGTTTTTTTCTCTGTGAGCGATTAAACTTTTTAGACATCCAGGATTATGTGGCAGCTCCATAAAATGAACTTAAGAAATTAAAGGGCGTAAAAGTGCTTTTAATAATGCATTCAATATATCTGTATTCATGACTCTCTATATGTATGAGTTCACAGTCCCACATTAATGTAAGCATCCTAATACTTTGATGTTCACTTATGCTGAAACACCCTTGAGGAGAAGTTCATTTGATTTATCTTTACCTTTCAGGAACACATGGCCTCCATAACACTTTGCCAGCTAATAAACCCTCACGAATCCCACCTACACAGACACATATACATGCACCATTCCCTAACACACACACATACACACACACACACACACACACACATACACATGCTCCCAGCCCACTCACTCGCACAACCTCGAGGGAGACATAAGAAATAAATTCGACACTTCCGCTTACCCAAGAAGCGCCTTAAGGACAAAGAGAAATTTAATCTTGGATAAGCCCCCTGATAGAATCTCTGCATTAGCCCTCTGCTGCTGGTTCACAGCTATCCCATCAACCCTTACCTCCCACACCTTGGCCCAATTCCCTTACATCTTCCCTCTCACTCTTCTCCTCCCTTCTTCTTCTCACTCTCCTTTACCTTCTCCTGGATTTTCAGTTATTTTCCTGCTCCTATTTTCACTTCACTGCTATGACGACCACCTCTCTCCATGCTTCCTTGCTTCTTCGTTGCGTTGACTTGAGTCTCTTCCCAACTCAGGCCTCCATCAGCTCCTTCCATTCTTCCTGCCAGCCTCCATCTCTCCATCTGTTCCCACTTGTGGTACATACTGTATATATATCTATATTTCTGTTCCTCTCCCTTGTCGGAGCACTTTAATACCATTGGTATTAAATGCTGGCACGACCTCCCCGGCATACTTAAACAGGCAGGGATCCTTGTAAGGCTGTTTGAGTGCTTAATATTTTCAGCACGCTGCTGACTTAAGCCCCTTAAGTGCTTTGGCAACACTTATTCCACGGTGGCACCAATGAAGCCCATTAAAAATTTGATTTGGACGAGAGAGAGAGAGAGAAAGTGAGG
>JAPTGZ010000009.1:10923194-10937254 GCA_029814645.1 Fowleria isostigma
ATTTGCCATTACATCCCTTCCTTCCGCACACACTGCGACAAAAACAAACACACCCCACAGGGGGGTGCCCACACAGGAACGTTGAAGACACACACAGACTCCCGCACTTGCCAGTTGTGCAGTGATTTGCGATATTTCTTCTTTTTGCCTGTAATTATGTCCTTTGTTACTCTATAAAACACTTTGCAACGACCCTATTTTGTTAAAAGCACTTGATAAATAAATTTGACTTTATTTGACTTGATAATAGGGAACAACATGTTTAGAATTTAATGCACAAACCGTTTATAATGGTGGCAGATTAGAGCTGATACTTTATGATCAGTTGATTAAGAACAACTAGAGGTGCTATTATAAAAGCAAAACTGTGTTGCCTAACACATTTACAGGACAATGAAAGTCATAGGCTCAGAGTTGTAGTGCAGTTTGCATTGCCAGTTTTATTGCCAATAGCAGTAATGATAGTACATGTGGCAATGAGCTTGAACAAAGGAACTGCACAGCACATGTGTTTATGCACAATATACTGATGCAGTGGACGAGCTGTTGGCAGTAATTTCTGCTTTATTAACAAACACAACGGCAGATATCTTTTATTATGTCTGCATCATTATAATTCATAACAGCCATAGTTGTGACATGTTATTTCTTCTTTATCCACATCCACTTTGAATTACAAATTCCATCCACAAACATACATACAGTTCTGATCAGCAGACAGTGGTGCACATCCCTATGGCCATAAAAACGTTCATTTAACATAAAGAGGCACTATGATTCCTCTGTGTGTCTCTGCATGGATAAATTAATGGGTAATAGATAGTGAAAGGGCCAAACAGACAACCAAATGTACACTCTGCTTCAGTCAACGCTGGACAGTCAAGCACATTCAGACACACACACACACTGCCACTGTTTGTAGACCTGAAAGACAACCATTGTCGTGATGTTCATCAGCACACACGCATCCCTAACCTTCACAAAATAGCATGCAAAATATTCAGACAGTGATCCCACAGTGGCACACACACACATATTCTAAAGAAGGGGAGGGAGACCAGGGTTATATAAACAAGTGAAAGACCGAAAACAGATAGATGGATGTGATCGACACCACTTTGGGATTAAAGCAATTTTCAGAGCTTGACAGGAGAGGAGCAACAAGGAAGTAACTCACAGCTATGGATTGTCTAAACAGCTGAAGGACAAGGAATTGGGGAGAAAAAGAGGACAGAACGGATAAACTCAGCACAATTTGAGGAGATCAGTTTGAACAAGTGAATAGACTTTTATTTTTGTATGTTGGCTGACAGGCTCCAGATCTGCAAGACCTGCACTACCAGCGTACCCCAACACAACAGTCATTTTCCCGACGTCAGCCAGTTGACCGGTGAAGTCAGCGTGTAGGGAAGACTGGCGATGATCCTCTTTCGGCTTTGGCAGAAGTGTCAGGGCCATCGCAGTTAGACTTCATTGTGTTTGCAGAGGCACAGAGTGAGAGAGTGCGGGTAGTGTGTAGCAATCTAAGGATGACATCCGCACTTTATTCCATCTGGTAGTGCTCAGTGAGGTGTGGGGTGCTGTTCGTCACGCTTTGTCTCTACGTTACCAACACATGCATATTAAACACGCTTACCTACACATACAAACACAACAGGACTGCACACTCCTGGGGACCGGTCACACACACACACCGTTCTGACAATCAGTGGAACTTGGTTTGGACATTAAACACAGCAAGTTTTCAGATCAGTGCGTGCGGCTGTGTGCGTGAGAGTCAGTGTGTATGTCTGGAGTACACCCAGGTGTCGACTGCACCCAGTGGAGCATGTTGGAAAGGAAGCGTTAGTCAGGTCGATGCTGCACAATTATACTGTCTGATAGCCTGCGATTATTCTGAGGAGTCTTAAATTACCATGTAAAATCACTGTCCATGTGCACTACAGTGTATACATGATAGCGTTTCAGAAGTGTCTCAGCATTCAAGCAAATAATTATAGATTCCCTGGGAGACTGATATGCTAGACCCTGGGGTAAAATAGCACACCAAAAAGTGTTATATCTGAATCTAAAGTGCCTGACTGCAGTTTGCACGACCTCTTGTAAGTTGGTTATTCTACACAGGGCAGCCACTTGCACTCTCTGTCTTTATAGAGCAGCACTCAAGCTCAATAGATTTTGTTTAACCTTAGCTATCTCTAGATGAATTGGAGTAAGATAGTGTCTTCAGTTCTCCAGAGGCCTGGCTGGCTCGGTTATAGCTCAAAGAAACATTGACTACTGCCGATGTGTCAGGTGAGAAGTGCTTTTGACTCATTGAAATACTACCTGGGTGGTAATATAACAGCCTAGATTTCTCTGTCCTTGAATGCCAATCAGTGTAGGTAGTATTACTTAAGTTACTGCTCTGTCAACTTCAGTAAAGTTTAAAGTAAAAGCTTTGGAAGACAGTTTGTCTGTTTGTATCTGACTGAAAAATTGTATTATTGATGTTTTCTGTTCCTCTGAACAGTGTGGTTTGACCTACGGGAGACAAGCAGTCTATTTGTTGTTGTGGTTAATTGTGTGGCTGATTGTTAGGGAGCAGTGAGCTCAAAATACGCTCAGTTCAGAGTTTTGGCACTGCAGTGCACATACAGTTAGTGATGAGCTAATTAAATTGTCCCTCATTTGGTTAATTGCATAGCTGTGATTTACTGATTGTCCTTGCTGGTAAAGAACAAAGTAATGCAGGTCCGCTTTGGTCACTTTTGGTATTGGTTTTTCTGATTTATTGATTAGTGTCTCAGAAGGCTCAGAGCACTGTGGTAGAAAATAGCTTGCCCAGCAGTGTTTCGTTTGCATGTTTTGCTTTGCTTTGATGTGAGTTCCCGTACTTTTTTGTAGCAGCAGAGCTTCTGCACTGCATTGATTGAAGACAATGCATGTGCAAGGTGCTAAATTCAACAGTACAATGTTTTGTTGTTCAAAGCTCATCGCTGGGCATAGTGTTTAAATCACTTGCTCTGTTAGTGCTCTGAGTGCTCGCCAAACGTCTGTGTATTGCACGCAAGTACTGGCTTCTATTCAGCCCTATCTGACTTTGCAGCTAAAACAGTTCCTCACATGTGTTGTGTTGCAGAGTAGCAAATAAGAGTCCTTTGTCTAAGTGTTGTCCTCAAAACAACAACTTCTGTCTAATTGAAGTGAAGCTGGGCAGTTTGTGCACGTGTCTGCAGCACTGCAGTTGAAAACAACTAAGTGTGTGTGTTTGTGTGTGTGTGTATGTGTGTGTGTGTGTGGACTAGATTTTCAGTTGCAGTGCAGGCAGGGTCACAGAGAAGCCATTGATCAAACGTGCACATCCACAAACGTCCACACATCTTCACACTTATACACACACACACAGATCTTCTATACATAATGAGGCCTGTCCGGAGCAGTGTCCTCTGCCACCTCCTCCCTGAACCGTTTTCTCTGGTCCTGCGCAGCCTGGTCCTGGTCCTGCTCTGCATTACTCGTAAGTCATACGCATATAAACGTTCTCATGTGCTACACTTTTATGTGCATTGACATACATGCAGGTTAAATGAGACGTGCAGTATTGACTCTACAGGGAAACTCAGGTGTCATTATATTCAAGTCAAGGAAACAAGCTAATACTGTTCACATGTATACAAGCACATTTTTCTCATGTAGTAATCAAGCACAAATCCAATTGCCCTCTTTTCCTCTTCAAGGCCCCTGTGATATATCTCTAAGTGCTGTGTTATGATGCTTCCGTTATATAAAAAAAGAACACAATAAGTTACTAATTGGTGTAAATTGATACAGAATGAGATGCAGTCCTGTGCCCATCATGCGTTTGACCAGGGGAGGAATAGCTTGTCATTGAATCATGAAATGAGAGCGTTAGATGAATTGTTCAAAATGCTGGTAATTAAGTTAGAATTGGTAATTAAGATTAGGAAAAGAGAGAATATGAAGACAGGAGTCTATGCCCAGGGGTGAAAGAACTGTGAAATGAGAGACCAGACGGAGAAAGATGGGGGACAGATGAACCAAAAGACTTAAAGGGAAATAGTCGTGAATGAAAACAGAGCAAAAAAGGGAGATAGAAGAGTAGCTAAAGCTTTTCTCTGATTTGCTCTGAAGAATCTAATAAAAGAAAGTTGGATCCCAGAGTAGGAGAGATATAGTGAGTCAAAAAAGAGAGGTTGTTGAAAAGAAAAAAAAAACGTAAAGGGGGACAAGTGCGGCACAAGAGGCCAATATAGAGAGAGACACTAACACAACGAAGGAAGGACTTGGCCAAATAGAAACAGAAATAGCAAGACGGAGATGGAGAACAACAGCATTTCTGTCTCTGTGTGCAAGAATGACAGAGATAGAAGGGAAGGGTGCAAAGAAATAATACACAGACGGAGCTGCATGAGTTTGAGATTTGAAACCAAAAGTCATGATATTTATTGAACTCAAGGCAGAGGCAACAAGAAGAAGCAGTAAGCCAAGGTTTCATGAGGTAGAACGGGATCAGTGACGGAGCAGTGAGATGCTATTAATACATCCTGTCATTGTTATTATGCGTTTAATACAGGAAGACGTTCTTTCCCTGCTGCTCATTGGTAAACAAATGTTGTGCTGCTGCACCCAGTACCTTCCTCTCTGTGCCAGTGATTTTGTTTTTCCTTCTTTTTTTTTTTTTTTTTTTTTTTTTTTTTAGCATGTTACATCAACAGAAGGACATTGTGTTTTGCGGGATGTTGAGGGGGAGACTGGATAGGGGGTGACAATGGAGAGTTGAGGGGTAGAGAAAAAATTAGTTTATATCTTTGGCAGTCTGTGGGCTTATGTAATTCATACCAGCGGGGCAGTTTTATGAAGGGCCTTGAATGCGCACACACACAAATTCACATTCACCGACACGTTCTCTCCACCACATACACATTTGGCAGCATTACACACATAAAATGCACCACGGAAACGCACCAAAGGGAGGGCAGCCATGTGCTGGATTGTGGAGGGGTGTTAAGACCAGTGCTTTTGGCTGTGGTGAATCTCCAGTGTGGTAGCTTGTCGCGTAATAGCCCTGTAAATTTCCTTTAAGCCGCTGTTGGGGTGTGTGTGGCGTGACCATTGTTGCAGGGTTTGTTGGGGCTGTGACAGAGCCAGGCCGTAAAACGTTGCACTGTAGATAGTGCTAACCAGCTTTAGCTGTCATAAAATAAGACAGGAGTAGGGAGGGGGTAGAACAGGAAAAAGAGACTAAGAGATGGTAGTTGGCGAGGGTAAGATGGGTTGAATAAGAGAGCGGGTAGAGTAATGGGATGGGTGGACAAGAGCAGGGGAAAGTGTTCACAGAGATGCAGCCGAAGAGGGGATGAGGCCAGAGAGGGACAGCGTGATTGAAGCACGTTGAAGGGCTGAAGAGACATAAAGATACGAAGGTCAAAACGAAAGATGCGGGAAAGGAGGAGAAGGTGTGCGAAAAAGAATCACCGAGGTGATGAGAAGAGGGAAGGAGAGAAGACAACAGATTTGGATGCAGAGGAAGGAGGCAGCGTGACTGGGGAGCAAAGTCATACTGTTAAAAACGCAACGTGAAATAAATAAATAAATAAGTGAACGTAAATGTTTCTAATGAGAGGTGAAAAGAAACCATTTTATGCTGATTTTGCTGATTAGCAGTGCAGTGCTCGTGGTACAGCGGGGGATGATGGAGAGAGAGAGAGAGACAGAGAGAGAGAGTTAGATAAGAAAAAAAGAGCTGAAGATTCTGCCAAATAGAGGATAGAGGGAGCGATTAAGAAAGATAGACAGAGAGAGAAGGAAAGAGAGGGATGAGAGGAAGAGAGGGCTGAGCTTTTACGACAGGCAATTAAAAGAAGCAAAAGTAGGAAAGAAGATGAAAGAGGGAGGAAAATTCACATATTCAGTCTCCCACTCTACTCATTTGTTTTGTCCTCTTGTCCCATTCACTCGTTTCACTTTTTTTTTTTTTTTTCCCCTGTCTTTTTTACCCCTGTTCCCCTTCTTCCATTCTCCTGGGCACACTATAAAAACAGCATGATTATGCTGCAGGCTTGAGCTGCAGAACAAATCATGTTTAGCAAAAGGAGAGTGTGGAGATAGAACCAGCAGAGAGGCAGGAAAGATTCCCACTGAGTCACTAAAAAAAGTGAACGAATGAGAAAGAGACAGAGGGAGAGAGAGAGAGAAGGCGAATGAAAGCACATTGTAGCTTAGAAGGAAACTATTGCGAGGTAGACGGGTGGGGGCCAGTACATGAAGAAAGGGTGGAGGCAATAAAGAGACAGCATGTTACATGGGAAAGGTAAAAAAAAAAAAAGAGTTTGCAGAAATTCTCTTGAGGCCCGGTAGAAGGTGGAGAGGAGATCTTTAGGACAGCACTGATGAGGAAGATACATGGTGAACGATGCAATAAAAGATAAGGGAGGAGAGAAGTAGAAGGGAGTAGGGAGTGATGAGGGAAGAAGGAATGGAGGATTAGATCAGGCAGGAGGTGGGAAAGACGGAGATGGAGAGAGTGTGGGTTTAAATAAAAACAGAGATGGTAAGAATAAGATTAGACATGGGGGAAAGTTGTGGACTAAGTGGAAACAGGCGGTAGGATACACTTAAAATATGAAATGAAAAAGCTGAGCCAAAGCAGAAAAGGGGAGGAAAAATAGAGGACAGGGGAAAGAAAGCGACAGAACGAAGGTAATGAGAGAGATGACGGCAAGATTTGTAAAGGATTATGTATTATTTATAGAGGGTGCATATTTTTTTTTCTTCGTGCTGGATTTGATTGGCAGAGTTTGGGCTCCCTAAGAGAGATGGGGTGATAATTTTAGACTAGGAAGGGAGGAAATGGAGGAGAGTGGTGGGTCTGCAGAGGAGAGGAACCTCAAAGTCAGCTATTTCATGGAGTCAGTGCATCGCAAAACTCTGTGATTAACCTGGAGCAAGTGTATGTACACAGATACACACATAAACATTGCGAAATTCATTTGCATGCATACTGGAAACTGGTTTACCCTTCAGACTCTGGTGATAATACAGAAAATATTATACACGGAGTAGGGGAAGAGATGGAGAAGTTGCCAGACAACCCAATAAGAGAGAATACTATATGTTGGTGTTATTGTTTTAATTAAAGTAGTACTAACATTAAGGGTTGCGCATTATAGTCTCCTGCATTGATTTTCTTGTAAATCCGTGGCCTGCATGCAAAGAAAACACAAGCTCTTGGCCTGCTTCCAATTGAAAGATAATGAGAGATAATGAATAGGGAGACAGTGACTGCACTGCTTCAAGGATACACAGGGGCTTGTTTGGGGGCAAATGGAGACAGTTCATCTCTTATGTACTTGTCTTTTTGTTCTTCTCCCTCTTTTTAAGACATGGAGGGTGAAACAAGGGAGAGTGAAACTGAGGGGGGGTGGTGGGGGGGAGAAGAGGAGGGGTGATGGTGGTGGTGGTCATGGTGGGGAGGGGGGGGCAGCAAGGCGGTAATTCAGGATGCTAACCCTGCACCAGTGAGGCAGTTTCTAGAATTTACCGTGACCAAGGGTGAGTCAGTAGTCCACCTGGCTGCCTCCCAAATCCCCCCTCTTTTAACTCTTCACGCCTCCCTTCATCTCCTCCCTCTGCCGCTCTGTCCCTCTGCCCCACAGCTTCCCTCGGCTTATAACTCAACCCCATTGCGAGACCATTAGGACCGGCCCCAGAACAGGCTTGTCTTATGAATTTGCACAGCTATTATTTATTTATTTGTTTATGTATTCTGAAATTATGGCCCTCCTCAGATCTCTATTGCAGTAGTAAATAAAGGCTCCTTTTTCCCCCCTGCCTCTGTCACAGTAGGGGTAAAGCCTTTTCAATTGATGGGAACTACCAATTGACTGCTATGAAATACTGCCCCCGCTTGGTTGGAGAAGGAAGTGATTGTTTTTGTTTGCCTCCTTGTTTTATTTATCTGTTGATCATAGCCGTCAGTGCACTACCACGGTATTGATTGCTTTCAGCATTCTCTCTTAATATGATTCAGCGCTTATGGAGTATTTTATTATGGGCACAGATTTTAATGGGGGCCAGATTAATACCTCTGTCACAGAGGTTCATTCCCTCCTGCTCCTTCCATTTCCTCTATTTGCTGCACTATGCTGGGGATCATAGGCACAGGCTCATGGCCTTGATATGAATGACAGGCTATAAAACCAACAGTCAAACTAAAGTGCTTTACCCAGCTGGGTTATGAGCAAGAGTGGAAGAATATGCGTCATGTCTTGTATATTTCTTCCAACCCCTGCCAGCTGCATTATTATACCCAAAGTATCGCTTCCTAACTCCCCGCTATCATTTCCTGGTTAGATTCCTCACCCCCCCACTGCCATGCCTCCATCCCTCTGTTCTCTTTGCCCAGACTGATCATCCAGCAGCAGCCAGCAGGTGTTTCTGGGTGGCATCTCTCAGCAGGCAATATCGGATGCCAGCCATTGCTCTCAAAACGGCAGTTAACAATTTTTTGTTTTTCTTTATTTTGTTTTACTGCCTGCACCGCACCGCTGCAGCTAATTTCTTTTGAAGGGGTGACAGCTGTCAGGAGAAGTAGGCGAACAAATGGACAGCTAATTAGTTTCCCTGGCCTCTTCCCAGAAACTTTTGACCGCTGTCTTTGTCTGAAGTCACTCTCCCACTATAAGCCCTCTCTCCCTGACGGGTCACTAATAACAGAGAGAAACTGCACCGACTTTGTCATGATGCTCAGCAGCACTATAACAATTAACATGGTTTAAAACAATGGCGGCCGAGCTCAGTTGCCACGGTGATGAGTAATAACAGCCATTAGAAAAATAATTGGGATGGTGGTGGCAGGCCCTGATGGTCCCCGATATGAATCACAATATTGATGCAGAGAATGGGAGCAATAATGACTACAATTAGTGGTAATTGTCAAGATTTTTTTTCTATGTTCCACAGAGTATTAGAGCCCCCTTTGTCTCTATCCCCTCTTGGTTTCTCTCTGTCTTGAGTTCAATATCCAGTGTGTCTCTCTGTTTCCCCTGATGTGATGAATATGTAGGGTTTGAGGATTTCATTAAAAGAGATTAAAATCGAGAGGAGAATTAAATTTGGATGAAGTTGGAAAGATCAGATGATGTCAAACTAGCTTAATTGTAATACGTCAACCTCAGCGTATAGATATCTGACACACAGGACCACCTGTGCATGCACATGCACGTGCAGCGGAACACGGGCCATGCTCTGCTGCGGATACAGACATTATATGGCTCAAAGCAGTCAAGTCAGCAGCTCCATGTCAGCCGCCATCTGTTTGTCTTACAACATTTCTTGCTTCCTGAAGGTGTTTTACAGAGTTCAGAGACGCTGTTAGACCTAGAAGTGAAATACACCATATATAGTTCATCTGTCTTTATCGGCACTTCTTATCGCCCGCTTCATCATTATGCATCAATATTGATGTTGTTCTTTTTCTAAGTCCTCCCCACAGCCACCACTTTGCCAGGAAGAGATGGAATGCAAATTGGGATGCAAATTGGTAAATACTAGTTTGGGGAGCCCGGCAAGCTGGTACACTCTTCAAGGCAATCACATTCCACTCCTGACTTGATCCATATGACTAATTGCTTTGCAAATCATTGGAATTCAAGCAGCAGAGCTCGGTGTCCATTGTACTCAGAGGGAGGTGTGACTCAGCCTGTGCAGTGTCAACAGCCTGACCCACAAACATGGAGGACGCTCCAATCAGAACATAATCAACCTCCTCATTACTGACTCTTGGGCTGTCAACAACATCAAAGATACTCCCTGCTGTTTCTCAACCCTGTTGTCTAAAAATATTGGGTTCCGGGGCCAGACAAGTTTGTTTGAAAGATTATTTAAGAAAGTTTCACAGAGTGCGCATGCCTCATCATATGCGAACATATTCGTCTGTGCAATGTGTCAAACGAAAGTGTATACTTGTCGGAGTGCAGATACACACATAAATGTTTCTACAAGTGTGTGTGCATAAGAACCACACAACCCTGACACTTTGAGACATCTGCAATATGCACTCTTGAGGGGTTTACTTTGAAACATATTTCACGACATATTATAGAATATATGCCCTTAAATGTGATCTGAAAAGTGAATAACATGTATATTTATTTTGAAATACTTTGCCTTACTTCGAGTTTGTCTTACTTTACTGCTACACGCAACAATCTGGCTGAATGTGACCTTCATAACCTATACTAACTAAACCAGGAGTCACTCTGAATGTATCCAGTAACAAAATAAACTGATATAAAATATAAGAACTATAGAATGGTACAAAGGATGACAAGCCAATTTTTCCTTGACCTTTTATTTTCTGTAGCATTAAGTTAGAGTTAAAAACCTGCAAGCTGAACGAAGCTGAAAATAAAATTATGTGAATAACAGTTCCATGGCAGAATATTTTGTTTTTAGTACATTTTCCTTTCAGCTAATCCTCTTAAAATTAAAATTCTACCATAACAGGCAGGTTTTACCCTCTGTTTTCTCACAACATGGAGTGGGTGAAAAAGGCAACAGACTACTGTGATGCAGATTCGTTGTTTTGCTCCGGCTTAACTCAGTTCCTGTCAAATTATTGATGCCTTTCATATTTCTGCGCAAAGAGTGTAAAATGAAAATGTAATCTCCTTAAGTAATCTATTGATCCAAAGTATGTAACTATTATGCTTACCATCTCTTTTAATCATGTTTTGTGTTCTAAATACATGTATCCCTCTACTCCCCAACACTAGCAATAACATTACATTTGCATAATGGAGTAATCAATCGGCTTAGCTAACATCAGGATGAGAAATGGCACCAAGGATGTATGAAGTGTATTTATGACCTCCACTATAGCTCACCAGAATGTACTAAAGCCAGTGTTTTAGTAGAGCAGCAGCAAATGATAAAAACAAAGTTTCAACTCTGAATTCATTGCACACAATGAATTCAGTTGCACACAAACTTCACAAGCAGGTACCTTTTTGTGTTTTGTTCAGTGTGAGCCTGGGTGTGTGGCAGTGCTTTATTCATGTGTGTCCTTTCACATTAGTGCATATGTGTGTGTGCATGTGTGTTTATTGATGCCCGGCAGTCACTTAGAGCTTTAATAAGACATTATGCATTCAAAAGTGTGTGTTGATTCATTCTGTCAGACTAGCTAGAGGCGATAGGGCTGTTTGTATTTGTGCGTTTGTGCACGCAAAAAGATGAATGGCTGTAATTATAATCATCCCTATTATAATCATAGGAACACATTGTTCATAAGGGCCCACTTTTACTTGTTGAGTCCTTCTGTCTTTTTTTTTATGCCTTTCCATCTCTTTATCACTGTCTTCTCCTTTCTCTTTCTCCTTTCTTTTTCTCCCTGGTGTCTGTATGATAAATAGTGAGTAAATGAAGGATGCTGTAAATGCCTTATTTTGAAAGGTTCTGTCTCAAGTGTGGTGAAATTGAACATCTCTTTTTGTCTATGCCTGTTCCCCCACTTTTTACCGTCCTTTTTATTTTCCCATTTTTCTTCCTCTTCATCTCCCAACCTCCGCCTGACTCTTTTTTTATGTCCGTGTTTGTCTTCCTCAGCCCGTTGTCAGGCGGTGCAGGCAGAGAATGTGACAGTCTTGGAGGGAGGCACAGCCCAGATCTCCTGCCGCCTGCAGAACTACGATGGATCAATAGTGGTCATCCAGAATCCCCGCCGGCAGACTCTGTTCTTCAACGGAACACGAGGTGTGTGTCGACGTGCATCTGTGTGTGGAGAAACATTTTTCTGTGTTTATGCTTTTGCCCTCAGTGACATTTAAAGCTAGCCATCTAGTGACTCACCAACTCTCATTTTACATTTTTCTTACTGGAAATGTCCTCACTTTGCATCTGAAGTGATTCCACATTAAAAAGTCAGATAACTGCAGAGGTAATTTGGGAGATGGTTTTACTCTTTGCCCTAACCGTGCCACTGCTTTAGCAGTTTTGAAAGCATAGTTCGAAGCTCTCTGTATAATCCACTGTTAACCCCAGTGATGAGATCAGAGCTTATTACAGCTCCTCATTAGAGCATGGCCTTGGCAATCACATGTTTTTTTAGACTAAGCTTTATGGCGAATTATCATTGTAACCAATATTATAATGAAGGCAGATTTCAGTGTGGGCCTCAGGGTAAGCAAACATGACATGTTTTTTCCTTAATTAATAAGGGCAAAGTTGCCACCTTAGCCAGATTTTCTTGGTTAGTATGCTGCTAGGAAACCTTTGAGCAAAAAAACAATGCTTAAGGATATTAAAAACTGTTGCTACACTTGACAAAATTGGAGCTGTTGCATTATATTTCTGGCTTAGTTATAGTTATCGATGCCCTACCTAATGTACTATGCATGATAAACTTCTACGGACCAGCTTGAGCCAAAGGCATATTACTAATTACATTTTATTTGTTATACTGATGGTTCAAGATTGTGCAACCTTGTCTGTCACTCACAAAATATTCAGCAGGGTTATAAAAGCATTTACAACATAAAAACACAAAACCCGACAAACATCAAAATATTCATTCATTGTAGAAATTACTTAATCCTCAAGAGGGTCCCAGGGAGTGCTGGAACATATCCCAGCTGCCAGTGGGCAAAGGTTCATCCTGGACGTGTCCCCATTTCATCACAAAGCACAAACAACCATTCACGCTCACATTCACACAGGTGGGGTATTTAGATTGAACCATTAACCTATTAAGTGGATGTCTTTGAATGGTTGGAGGAAGCCAGAGTACCCAGAGACAGTCCATGACAGTTCTAACCACTGCACCACCATGCTGCCCACAACAAAATAGAGGTTAACAGATTATGTCCTATTTTGTTTATCCTGACCATTACCATGGTGAATGTTGAACATTATCCTTCAATGTCATTATTTTTTTTTTGAAAATCAATACAGTAGTATATGTGTTATCCTTCTGGAAGATGCTTGAATAGACAAGCAGACCAAAAGAGGTGATCACATAAGCTCCTTGGCAGAGTTTATTACTATATCTGTTGAACATCTCAAATAACTGTTACTGATGTTAGTTTTGATTCATTGCTTTAGACCATTAAATATAGAGTCCAGTTTCAGAAAATGGTGCTGTGACTCAGTTAAGAACATATAACTTAATTGCCAATAATAGCAGAATCCAGATGATGGCAATAAGATATTTAAAATTAAATGTAACTTTAGCTTGATGGACCGCTTTTTATCAGAAATGATGGCAACATCAGGTCCTGCAAAGTATTGTAAAAAAAGAAAAAGGAAATCAGAACAACAAAAGCTAAAATTCTGCACCTACCTGATAGACTGTATCAAAATTCACTTAAAGGTGAAAGGAGATCCTGGAAAAACAGTTTGAGCAAGCTACATTTTGAAAATACACAATTCAAAAGTCCAAACCCCTTTCTTCAGACTTCCCTCTAAAGCCACATCTCCAGAGTACTGAGAAGCACAATGCCCCCCCCCCATGTGCGTACTTCTGAATTCAGGTCTGCAGGTATATTAGATTAGAAGTTGAACTGTTCACTTGTTATTTTGATACATGCTCTAAGTCAGGGATCGGGAACCTTTTTGGCTGAAAGAGCCATGAATGCCACTTATTTTAAAATGTATTTCCGTGAGAGCCATATAATATATATATTTTTAACACTGAATACAACTAAACACATGCATTTTTAAGCTGTTTTTTTTTTTTTTTTTTTTTAACACTGACACCGTGATTTCTATGATGTTTTACTTTACAGTGTCAGCGGAATTATTCATTACTACCGCTAACAAGGTTCTGTATTTACCAGGGTTTGTCTGTCTGTTAGCAACATAACTCAAAACATTTCTGGACGGATTTTGATGAAATTTTTAGAAAATGTCTGAAATGGGAGAAGGAACAGGTGATAAGATTTTGAGGGTGATCCAACATTTTCCGTTCGAATGCGCTAATTCTGTCCAAACGGCGTTAGTTATGGTCTCTCCTCTCCTCTCCTCTCCTCTCCTCTCCTCTCCTCTCCTCTCCTCTCCTC
>JAPTGZ010000009.1:10968242-10979587 GCA_029814645.1 Fowleria isostigma
CTGATCTAGTCTAGTCTAATCTAGTTTAGTCTACTCTGATCTGATGTAGTCTAGTCTAGTTCAGTCTGCTCTAACCTAATCTAGTCTACCTCAATCTAATCTAATTTAATCTAATCTAATCTAGTTTAGTCTACTCTAATCTGATCTAATCCAGCCTAGTCCAGTTTAGTCTAGTTTAGTCTACTCTATTCTGATCCTGTCTAGTCTAGTTAAACCAAATCTATTCTAATCTAGTCTAGTTTAGTCTGTGGTAATCTGATCTTGTCTAGTCTAGTCTACTTTTATCTGATGTAGTCTAGTTTAGTCTACTCCGATCTGATCTAGTCTAGTCTAATATAATCTGATCTAGTGTAGTCTAGTTCAGTCTACTTTAATCTAATCTAGTGTAATGTAGTGTAGTCTAATCCAATCTAATCATAATCTAATCTAGTCTAGTTTAGTCTACTCTAATGTGATCTAGTCTAATCTAATCTAATCTAATCTAATCTAATCTAAACTAGTCTAGTCTAGTCTAGTTTAGTCTGATCTAATCTAATTTAGTCTAGTCTAGTCTAGTTTAATCTAATCTACCAATAGAAATAACTACTTGTTGCTCGAGTCGTATGTGCAGTGTCTCATTAATTCCTGTGATCATGTGAAGTTTAAGTAAACATGTTCTGTTTGTTTTAATAATTTTTCGTCCTTCTTGTGTCTCTTTTTTTTCAGTCCCAGGAGCATTCAGTGGTCCAAGATCAACGACACTTTACCTGAGAGAGCTGAAATCTCTGGCCCCACTTTCCAGATTTCTCGCCTCAGCCAATCACACAACGGGACGTACCTGTGCCAGGCCCAGAACAACTTTGGTCGTGCCGCTGATCACTACACCCTGTTGGTGTATGGTAAGTCACCCCAGACGTTAATTAGTTAATGCGAGTTTTCTTTGCATTTTCCGCAAGTTGTTGTCAATTGATTAATTTCTCACTTGTATTTTCATTTCCAGGCTCCGCTAACTCAAGATAATTGGCCGTTCAGTTGATCTTTTGTTCGTTACATCGTGGTTCTTGTGTTTTGATGATGCTTTTTTTTGTGTGGAATCTACATTTTATTGATCCTTTTATCTTGCTAGTGTTTTCGGTGCCTGGCTATTCTGGCACCGGGCAACAGACCTATTAATTCTTGATGTTTCTCTCATCTGTCTTTCAGCTTTATTTGTTTTTTCTGTCTTGGTACACAGCAGGAAAGCTTCGCTAAACCTCGTTTGCGATTGATTCAACAGAGATATTGATTCTGCGAGAAGACATGGTCTACCGTGCTCAGATTCTGCTCACCAACATTATTATTCAGGCTATCTCTTGTAAAGAGCCAATTTATCATGTCCCCTGTGACCTAATCCTCACTTCAAGGAATTCAGAATAACCAAAGTATACTTGTTTTTGGACAGCTAAATGAATTCCGCAATAGAACCTGACTCGTGAGGTCGCACCATTTGACACCCACATGCACAAAAAGTAGCACATGGTTGAATATGTTGGAACAGAGTTTCACATGTAACATTTGGCAGCAAACAACTGTGACACATCTGCTGTATTTAAGATTCAGGCAAATCCACTTTGCTTGGTGCATGATCAGAGGTATCAGAGGAGCGTGAGATGTGGGTAATGGGTTTTGTTGTCAGGTTTTTGCAGGGTTTCTAGGATGTTGCACCTAGATTCAGTGGCTAAATTCTTAATGAAGGCTGACCCAGATAGACCGACACTCTGACAGGAGCTTTCGACGCCTATCACATGAAGGTGCAGTATCACTATGTAGAAATGTGACAAATTGGCCAACTTTCTCTCTGGTTTTGAAACACACCAGGAAACACTGTTTTGATGAGCCTTAATATTGTATAATCCACAATGAGACAATTAGTTAAACCTGTACTTTGTGTCAAATAAGGACAGCATTTGAATGGTGAGGTTTTAATGGAACAGCAGCAAAACCAAAGCCCATCATTAGACGCTTCTACACTTTCATATCCTGTGTGTTTGTGTTTAAGCCTAATTACATGCTGTCACTCAGCAGGTTTGCCCTTCAGATCTGCTTCACCCCCTGCTGGCTGCTCCTATAATTGCACTCCAGCGCCTCATTTGGAGATCTGAAGCAGAGGGATGGATATACAGACGTGATATCTTATGTAACATTTTTTGGGCTGATTTTGGTTAGCGCCCCCTCATCTATCTTACACTCACGCATACACATACATAAACAACAGTCACACACTGTTGTATAAGCATGTCTGGCATCAAATGACACACATAATGGCTGCGTTTCACAAGCAGCAAGGGTGGAAACATTGGCAAGATGAAAGGTGACATCCCCACCCACTTCCCTCTCTCCCTTTCTCTATGTCTCTTTCTCTCGCTCCTAGAAGGTTAGACATGTCAAGCTTTGATGTGCAATGCCACCTCTATAGAAAAATGCTCCCTCCTCCTCATCATCTCTCATCAGCAGCCGCCCTCACCACTTTTTAGCTGTCTTTCCCATTTGTTTTCCTCTGTGTTATTTCTTTTTTCTATTTCCATTTCATCATTTATCTCCTTTATTTCACGCTGTTGCTCCTTGCTGGTCATTAATTTAATCTATCTTGGCTTTTTATTCTCTGTTTATTTGAAAAAGATTCCATTCAAACTAAGGAAACTCCCTTCTACTGAAATCTATAAAGACCAGAAATGCACATAAGCATCATAAGCTTCAGCTGTTCTGCTCTGTGCCATGGATTTCCTAGCAATCAGTATCTTAAATCCTCATACCGTAGACACATATCAGTGATGGTTTGCTGCACTTCAAAAAATATGCACTCGCCCACTGGGTAGATTGTTTCAAACCTTATCTGAAAGAACTCTGAGAGTTGTTTATTCAGTCATCATATTAATCTGTACAAGACAGAACTCTTGTTTTGACTATAAGTCTCAAACAATCTGTCTTTAGAAGCAATGTACTCATTTAGCATTTAAGATACAGTATAAGGTATGTTCTTGTATTTGCTATGTCCTTGTCAGCCTATAATTAGGAACACTACTGTCATGAATTATCCACAGTGGAAGTAATTTAATGAAAACATGATTTCACAGTTAAAATATGTTGAGATGACTCAAAATACGTTCAACATCCACTTGTGGTTCTTTTCATTCCAGCACCCACAATGTCAGAGTAGGTGTCTGAATTGGTATTTTTTATATCTAATTTAATAAAAAAGTACCTCAATTTACTCAGTACAGTCTTTACTGTACTGATAGGGAGAAGATCCACTGCAGCTCTTCATCTTATGTCTCTCTACTTCATTTTCTTCAGCCTATTTTCAATTTCTGCCCGACACAGTACCTCTGTCACCCACGACTATCTTTTCTTTCCTTCTGTTATTATTCTTGACTTTGTTTCCTTTCTTTCATTTCTCACCTTCTATCCTTTTTCTTGATGCTTTCTCTCTTTTTTCCCTCTGTAGCACTCTGCCTGCTGTTTTCACCTCTTTTGCACCTTCCGGACACTTCCTCTCACTTCACCTCCCACACCCTCTCAACTGTTTTTCACCTTGCCACCAATTTGCCCTTCATTTTTAGTCAGGCTGCAGTCTGTCTCTTTACTCCAAGAAGGCCGAGCTTTCTCAGAACAAGGAACAGACAGTTGGAGGAAGTAGGGGAGGGCTAGATAAAAAGAGAGAGGGACTAAAGAGAGGGGTGAAAGAAGTGATGGTGGGATGAAAAGAGAGGGGAAGGATGGTGGAGGTCATGTGCAGGTTAACATTCACGACCACAGCCCGTTAGATAAACCGAATGTCAGTTAAGTTGCCTTCCAGCGTCCCAGAGGGAATCCCAAGGTACACCAGGGATGGACGTGGGGTGAGTGGAGGATGCAAGTACAGAGGCAGAGCCGGGAGAAGAGTGTTGTTAAAGGACGAGTCAGCAGAAAAGAAACCACTCTATTGCAGGTGCAGAAAACTACCGGTGCTCCCTCTCATCTCCCGCTCACATTTCGTGTCAACCTTCCCTCTGAGTTATCTGCCATCAGGGTCCGTACACCGAGCACAAACTCAGGCAAAAGTAGCTGCCAATTTGTCACAGGTGCTTTAGGTTGTGTCACTTTATGAACAGAGATGGGTTTAAATCTGGTGAAGGAGAACAGAGAGCGGGAGTAAAGCTCTCTCCAGGGAGGTCAGGCTGGGATAAAGATGTTGAGCTTTATTGGACTGGTCACAGTTTTGTGTACATGCAACTCTGTGCAAATGTTTGAGTGTCTGTGCCCTTACTTTAATGTAATAATGATTATAAAGAGAGAGAGAAAGATATTTTCTGTGTGGCTATGCATCTCTGCGAGAATTAAAATGAAATTAAATTTCTGCAACTTGCTGAAAGTCACTAATGACATAAATATGAAAATTGTTCTGAATAAATCACAGGAAGCACACAAATTTGAGGACACGCACACTAATAGAAGTCACACACACACTGCTAATATCTGCAGAATGTGAAAATGATGTGGCCTCTGTTGGTTGTTTCATCTCAGAGCTACCATTGTTAAGTAGAAATTGGTTTTTTATGTACGTGAATGTGTGAAGGTGCACGTGCATGTGTATGCATGTGACTGAGAAGAGAATGTTGCTGATTGTCTGGTGAAAGCCCAGAGGGCTCCCTTATGTAATTGAACTGAGCTGCTGCACTCAGATGAATCGCCAAGCCAATAAAACCCATTAGAATTGAATTGCATGAGAGAGTGTGGGAGATGGAGGGAAAAAGATAGAAAGAGTGTGAAGTGGAGATGGGGTGATAAAAATTGTTAGCGGTTTTATGTGTAGCTCACATTTGTATACATGCATGAATAATAGTGGGTGTGCGTAGACATTTCTGTCAGTCAGAGAGAAAGTGAGCAAAGGACAGGATGAAGAGTTTTATAGAGACTTCTGTAAAGCAGAGGAGTGTGATCTAAAGATGAAAGGATGGGCACACGGCGAGATGGAGAGGGATACTAGGTGACCAGGGATTACTCCGTGTCTCCTCGGTTGTTGTAATGAGCCGTCAGGATAATTGGAATGAAAAACACAAGATCTCCATTTAATGAAGTGAGACTTAAAAAAAAAAAAAAAACCAGAATGAGAATGAAAGTTGAAAAAGGTTGGGGGCTAGTGGCAGAGGAAGCCAGACAGAGATAATGCAAAGTCAATTTTGTTTGAAAAAAAGGTCTTTATAGCTGCTTCCGTCCATGCATGACAACACGCTGCTATTGACATCTGAGTAAAGTTTGAATTAGTCTGCAGCCATTCAGTCTTGGCCTTTACGGCCTTGCCAATGGACATCTGACCAATGTCTACCATTCAATGCACTGACTGACAATTGAGACCACCTTCATTTTAGGCAAGACCTTTATAATTAGAAACAGAAAACATGAAAGAATAACAGGCTCATCCAAAATGGTGGCACAGTATCCTCAGGCGCACTTCTGCGAGAATGAGATACGAGCGGAAACGTCATTATCGCAAGTGCCGCCATATCCAGCCCTGGAAATAACATGGGCCGCTTGCCTGATTGGCAGCCATATAGTGTTAATGAATAACAATATGATGTTGAAAAAAGACGACGCTATCGGCCAAGAGAACGACAGCTGTATGGCATTCTCCTTAATTAAGTTGAAGAGAGGCAGTGAGGGAACAGAGTCACCGAGGACTGAAACCAAAGAGGCAGCTGAATGAAGAAAAGAGGAAGGGTGTGTAAATGACGAGGGAAAAGAATTTGGTGGAAGAAACAGAAGGGAAGCCAGAGATGTTGGTACAAAGATAAGAGAAAGTTGGAAACAGAGAGAACATTTTTTAGGTCATCCATGATAGTCAAGTATTCTGTAATTAATCAGCACCAAGTTAATTAGTGCAGTAGCCGTGACCATTAATCCTCCACCCTGAAACTCCAATGACACCTGCATTCACACATACGTACACTGCATGCATCCACACACACACACACACACACACACACACACACACACATATATATACTCACCCAGGTAAACAGCAACAAATGCAGGCTCTGTTTTTCTCTGTCTGATCCAGTCAACTGCACACTTTTCTATTTCACCCTCTCTTTCTTTAAAAAACTTATAGAATACACTATGCATCATGTGCATTTCTTTACAGCAAAATGAAGACCAAGGTTGGGCCTGGAAAAAAAAAAAAAAACAGACGGGGGAGGTATAGTGCTGACATAAGAGGAGTGCAAAAAGAGATTGATGATCTCAGGGCCAGTGGGAGAACGAGAGAGAAGAGACAGAGGAATACTTACCAATAAATTACTCCTGAGCAGAAAGGGCAGTGTGTGTGTGTGTGTGAGTAGGTGTGTGTATGTGTGTTTGCTTCTGTATGCCTTCATAAGTGTGTGGTGTTTTTTGTGCAGGAGCAATTATGTGCTTGTGTGTACTCACATGTGCGCCTCTCGCATGTGCGTTCGCGTCTGTGTTTTTCAGAACAAGCTGCGTGTCGTCAGTTTGTTTGTGTGTCTAAGTGTGTGTGCGAGTGTGTGTTCTGAGACTCTCTGAACACATGGACTACCTCGCACGTTGCGGTTTTCGAAAGCTCGTTTGATGAAGTGGCATGTTATTCACTCTAAAAGTGCTGATGCGCACACGCAGACACACACATACACTGACACCCACTCCTCTATCTCCCTTTTAGTTCTTGTCAGCCATTATTTTTGTCTTTAACAGCAATATGAACTTGTCTCTTTTTTACCTCCCCTACCTACCATTGTGTCTTAGCCATTGATTTGGAGAATGTGTCAAGATCCAAGTCATTGTTCGGTATTGAATGAGACAGTCCCTACATGGCACTGTTCCATTGGGAATGCATCTGTCACAGACAATGTCTCTGTCTCTCCTGCCATTGTACCATTGAAAATGTGTCAGTGATAGAGAATGTGTTCCCATATATTCCAGTCGCCTCATAGATGATTGTCGGTCTGCCAGGTATAATTCTCCTCAGCCTCTGCTTTGAAGCTTGTCTTCCCATTGTAAATGTGTCCTTTAACCCTCTCAACTGGTATAGAATTATGGAAGGAAACATTTGTCTGTGTCCTTATCAGTTTGTCAGAGGTAGAGATCAATTCCATTTCGAACCCAGAGTCAATTTGGGAAAATAATTAGTAACATTTGTCTCAGGTGGCATTGGTCTCATTGCTAATCAGCGTGTTTAAAATTAGGCGTCCCTACAGATCTTGTCTTTTCTTTCTTAAGGTGAGACAAGGCAAGCAAAAACACTAATTTTTCATGCAGTGGTCAATTTTGAGATTTTAAACTAGTTTACCCCCTTTCAATATGTGTTCTTTCAAGCTGTTAAAAAGAAAATGTTGAAAATATGCATTAGGATGTTTATTTTATTACAGTGTATTTACTTGCAACAGTGAGTTTCTCCTGCTTTACCGTTAGCATTCCAACACGACACGTTGAGTTTTGTCTATTTACTTAAGTCTGCTGGTACACCAAACTGAACACTTATATACTTAGCAGTATTCTGAGGATATTTACAGAGGGATTTGATAATAAAGCATTCCTGGCCTGATTTAGGTGACATTTTATTTGAAAAAAAAAAAAAAATGGCAAAAATGATTTTTTTTAAAACTATGGAGAGTATTTTTTGATTTCCTAAAGCAGATATCTTGAAATTCTTCTGTAATTTTTTTCATCTTGTGTGTAAACAAAATTAAAAAAAAAAAAAAAAAAAAAAAAAAAAAAGAACCTGGCTTTATCATATTTTCAGATTTATCTACCGAAAATATATGCTAAATTGTTCATGTTTGACGAGATAATGCAGGGGTTCCCAAAATTTTAAAATCGCGACCCACAAAATAACAGTGCTGGAGACTGGGAACCCCCACTGTCCCCAAAGTGATTGATGAATAAATAAATAAAATAAATTCACACACTAAAAGGAGTATCCAAACACAAGCATAACAACATGAAAGAATAGGACGGCCTGACAAACATGATACAATGGCAAAAATCTGCTGCATTGCATTGTGGGTACTGGACATTTTACTCATTGTCTTTTGTTTTATGTGCAGGGGTTAAAGGGGGTTTAAGTTAATGTTTACTGAGGTTAATGTGTCTATTTTACAACATTCATTGGCCTTGAGGTGTTCAGGGAGAGCACCAAATCATTTCACGGCCCCTCCGTTGGCATCTCGTAACCCGCACTTTGGGAATCCTTGAGATATTAATTTGCATAATTAAACATACAAATTTCAAAAACTTGTAATACATTTTTTGCCCCTTATTGTGTAAGTAATCAACTGGGAAAGTTTCATGGTGATATCTAATATTTTAAGATTTGACCCCATTCACGTGTACGCTTTAAAAATCATTGGACGAGATGAGCTGGGGTTGAGACTGCCATTCAGTGACGCCAGAGCAGGAGGCAGAGCAGCCAAAGACACTCAATGAATATTCAGTAATAATGAAATGTGTGAGATTTTATACTCGGTGCTAATTTTGCCCTAAAACCCTGTAGCATCTGTGTTGAAGTGTCACTGCATGTTGTAGATAATAGCATGTGTGTGTTATCCCATTCCCTGTTTGTCTGTAGATAATGTGTCTGTCACTACCGTGGCCCCTCCCACTCCTACTACCACCAAACCAATCACCTCCCTACCTCCTGCCATCCCAACCCTCCTAACACCCAGCCTCGCCCCGGACTCGGAAGGTAACACATACACACCTTTTTTTTTTTTTTTTTTTTTAATTCAGCCACTCTATCTCTTTCCTTGTCCTTCCCTGCTCTCCTTTGGTGTCTTCTACTCGCATCTGATGACTCTCAGGTGGCCACTCCGCACACACACACAAACACACACACCTTTTTTTCTTGCTATAACCTTCCTTCACCCTGCATCTACATAAGCATACGTGCCTGCGGATACTTGGGTATGCACTGTGCACAACCTTCTACTCCCTCTCTTTCTTATCCCTGGCTGGTTGATGCTCCCTACACACAATGCCGAGTCAGCATTTGTGTACATATATGTGTGTGTGTGCATGTGTATACCAGCATGCGCATATGTGTGTGTGTTTGTGTGTGTGTGTGTGTGTGGTCTGGGTGGGGTGTCTTACTGTTAATGAGTCTGTGTTAAGAGTTTTCAGAAGTGGCATCACATGCAGTCTATAGTTGACTAATACTGGCTTTTTGAGGATGAGGACGATGCTACACAAATACATTCACACACACACACACACATAGCTGTACAGGGAGAAAGAAAGATCAGGGATCCAGGTGGTTGTCTAATCGCATTCTCCCAGAAGAATGTTACACAGCAGGAGAAAGAAAGACTTGGCACCAGTCAGCTCCCCAGAGCATGTTGTTGTGTACATGTGTCCGACTACACACTTTTCGTTCTTACCGCCTTTTTTATCCACAGAATCTATTTATCTCCTACATCAACTTACACAAACACACGCTCACTGATATCCCTTCTTTCTTCTCTCCTTCCACACTATCGTCTCCTCTCGCCTCCTTTACTTTAAAGGAGAGATGAAATGAAAGAAGCTGGAGGATCCTTTTTGCTCTTCTGCTGCGGTCGTCTCTGGCAGCGAGCGTTTGTTCGCCTGCTGGGCATTTGTGCTGATGTCGGAAAGAGTCATAGGAGAAGTCGTGGCTCGGCGGTTTAGTGAACGTTTAGTTGGCTACGATGTAGTATCTGAGGGGTACCTTAATTCTGTCAGTCATTTCCTGTGATGCTTTGGGCTGTGGTGGAGTAAGAACAGGGTGAGATTAAACCCTTTGTAGCAGGGGTTTCAAACATGTGGTCCGGGGGCCAAATCCAGGCCACTAAAGGGTTCAGTCCAGCCTGTAAGATGGATTTGTGAAATGCAAAAATTACACTGAAGATGTTAACAATCAAAGATATACAGACCAATCTGATCCAAAGTGGGTCAGACCAGTAACACTATTATAATATAAACTAGACTCTCCCACATTTCCTGAAGGCAATGTGACCCATGTGCTCGCCTCTTGCTGGATTGGTGGTTGTACTATTTATAAAAAAAACTACATTTTCCTTTTTTAAAGTCATGTTGTTGTGCATTGTATTTGTATGTACAAGTTATTCATGACATAAATAAACACATTCCTGGAGAGAGGATAAAAATGCCTGCATTTTATAGTTTAAATAAACTCTCTGGGTGAAAATATGGCGAAGGAGTAGCAGTAAAAAAAAAAGGCAACATTTTTGTTGTTCCCATTGAAAATGAAGGGGGCTTTTGATCACTCTTGTGTGAAAAACTGTATAAGATACTGTTATGACATGATGACAAAGATGATCTTTGGGCCAAGCTGGACCTTTTTTGTATTGACAGAATAATTTTAAGATCAATCCTGTGGGAATGGTAGCCATTTGAAAATGGTCCAATTCATTTCGGATGGAAAAATGTGACCAATTTTTCGCAGCTTTAACGAAATCTGTGTATCGGAATGTCAATCCAGATAAAAGCACATCTTTTAAGACAGGCTGCACATTTTTGTAATAGTTGGTCTATTTCCAACACCCTGGACTGCATTTTTTGCCAAAGTTTTTTTGTATAAGTCATGTCAGTCTGATGAGCAGTAGTCCCCTGTGCCTTGCATTGCATGCCAGCACATGGGGAATAATGTTTCAGTGTAAAAAAATAAAATTACATGAAGATTACAAACTATTATTTCACAAAAACATGTGAATAACCTAAAATGTCTTAAGGAAAATAATTGAATTTTTACCAATATTCTGCCTGTTATTACATGTTTTGTGTATTTGTAGATCCACTGTGATCTGTACGTTGAGATGAACATAAGTAAAAAATAAACTGAGACATAATACTGTTAAAAATCACACATATTATTCTTAATACATTTCAGGTTATTCATGTTTTCACATTTTTAAAGGATAGATGTAAACATTATTATAATGTAATCTTCCTTTTTTCACTGTTATTATTTTACTGGTCTGGCCCACTTTAGATCTTATTGGGCTGAATGTGGCCCCTGAACTAAACTGAGGTTGAGACCCCTGCTTCATAGGGCATTCATAAAAATATTGTGAATTACAAAATTTCAACTTTAGTATATTTCTGCAGGACATAACAAGACTTTATTACTTTTGAGAAATTTTTCAAAATTTGTACAGTGACTTAGAAAAACCAAGATCAACAAATGTACATATTTGATTTCTTACCCAAAAGTGGCACAAAAAAATAAATAAATAAAAAATCCAAGAAGTATGTATAAAAAATAAAAGAAAAACACATGTAAGGTGAAAGAAACATGTTTTTTTTAATCACATTAAAATATAACTTTTGTAATAATCCAACAACATAAGCATTGATCC
>JAPTGZ010000009.1:10985402-10995747 GCA_029814645.1 Fowleria isostigma
CTCCTCCTTTGTTGGCTCCTAATAATGAACGGATTAGTGTTGGGCTACGTTCCCGACAAAGAAGAAAGGAATATGACTGCTAAGGCATTAAAGAAAAGCTTAATTATTTTAGAATGTCATTAAGAGGATAAAAAGGTTTGAAAGTCTTAATAGAAGGGCAAGGGGAGTGATAGCAAAAGGAATGAATGAGACATAAAACTGATGGTATTTTTTCTGAATGCTACCACACACATGCACATACATTCATACGTACAGTAAACATATTGACAGAACAAGTATACATATCTCTGAATTCCTTATTTGTATAAAAAAAGAACAACATAAATTAAATTAAACTTTTAAGAAATGAGAAAACAGTTTACTATTGAAATGCATTATGAAGCAACTATACTAACACAGAATATTAGCCTATAGAGGTGCAAAGCCGAACAAACTACTGTCCAGTGATCTTTAAAGAAAAAAAAGAAAAGAATAAAAAAAATATATTCATTTGTCTTTATGAGAAACCAGAGGTCTTATTGATTTTTTAATTAATTATTATTATTATTTGAACAATTATGATTGTTGTTACTGTTATTATTATTGCCGTTGTTATTATTATAATTGTAAATGTTAAAGAAATGTACACTTCCCATGGTTTGTTTTTGGTTCTACTGTAGAGAAATAGCTGTCTTTTTTCACTCTTTTCCTCTTACCTTTCCTCTCTTTCCCAGTCTTTCTCTCTCTCTCTTTGTCTCCTGTGCCTAGTCGTCTCTTCTCCTGTCTTTCACTCTTGTTTATTTTAGAGTCCATGTGTCATTGTTGATATATAGCTAACTATTTCTTTATAGGGGAAAGATACAAAGCACGACAAAATAAAAAGAATTCAAAAATAACCTTGGGGATCAGACTGGTTTTTGGATGTGTTTACTGTGTAATTAGCAGGTGCTGTTTCTGAAATCCTGAGAAACGAAAACAGGAGATGGAGCATATGATTAGATCAATCGGGAATACTGGAGTTATAGCATGGAGAGATAAAGATTAAGGTAGTGGAGCCAGTTAGAGCTGGTATCTGATTCGGAATAAGAATAAACAAAACAGAAGCTTCTGTGTTGCTGCTAATGAATCATAAGAACAGATAGCAGGGAAGAAAGGGTGACAGGAGGCTTGAGTCAGATGCACACAGAAAAAAATATGACTCTGCCATTAACTTCCACGCAATCAATACCCGATTCTGTCTAGAAGCACTCAACATGTCCATCTGTGCGCAGGGCTAGAAACCCGGAGGTCGTTGGGTGATAGATCGATATGTTTCTCTTCCATCCATGGTGAGGCTTCGCGGTCGCCTGTCATAAAGACAGATTGTCAAACGGCAATCAAAGTAATGGACTTGCCAGGCGCTGCCAGCGTGAGTTGACACTCCGGCCACCAAACAATTCAGACACACACATCCACAACACCAGACATATCTTCAGTTTATGATAACGTAAAGGGAGCACAGGAAGCTCCTTTCATCAGAACCACCATCTTCACAGGGTAATAAACATGAGAACATTGTCCTCTTATACTGTATGTCCTCGAAACCGATGAGGATGTCCTTCAGATAAAGGGTTCATATGATGCTTTCTCCTGCAATGACAGTATTGTGTTTTATTTTTGTTCTTTGATTCCCACTATTATTTCTATGTCTTCTTGCAAAAAAATAGAAAAGGCTCATGTTCTGTTGAATGTTTCCTATTGATAAGGCTTTGTGTGTAATTGAAGTACTCAAGGGTATGGCTTTGATGTGAAATAGGGCTGAACAATTTGCAGAAACAGCCATATGGTAACTATTTTGAAAGATAATGCAACTGTGATTTGAGTCAGGTTTTAGTGACAATGATTATTTTTGCAAATTATAATTATGTTATGATTTTTGGCAGTGTTAGTATCAAACAAGCATCTTACCCTGCATATGGAGCCTATGATTTGAAAGCCAGAGCTTCTCTGTAACACCGTCCAACTTCACTTGTAATCAGAGGTGGGAAGTAACAAAGTATAAGTACTTTGTCACTGTACTTAAGTAGATTTTTTAGGTATCTGTACTTCACTTGAGTATTTATTGTTATGGCAACCTTTTAATTTTTACTCCTTGCATTTTTGCATAAATATCTGTGCTCCTTACATTCCCAGAATAGGGTCGTTACTTTTTCAAACTAAACGAAGGTGCCTGTACCCGCAAAAAATGTGAGAATTTTTTTACCCATCCCTGCATGGTTTTGTGAGTTATCTGTCGAGTACTCAACCTGGTGCAGGACTCTGGTCTGTACCATTCACTGTGGTATTAGAAAACAGAGTCTTTTAGGATTTATCTTGGTTAAATAAGTAGGGTTTCATTCATGGCAAAAAGTTTACTTTTACTTTTTAACTTCTGTACTTCATTACAATTGAGAAGTTGTACTTTTTTACCTTTACTTAAGTAAAAGAGTTGAATCGGTATTTCTACTTTTTTTCACACAAGTAGTTGTTCTTCCACTTAAGTACAGAATATGAGTACTTTTGCCACCTCTGCTTGTAATTAATGGTACAATGTGACGTGTTTTACCTGTGCAAAAACATTGTAGCTCCTGTTATTTCAATATCAAGCAGTCATTGCAATTAGGTAATACCCCGATTCATTGTTCACCCTTACCAAGACACCAGCCATTATCTGACCATAAAAAATTATATAGCTGTCCTGTTAGACCTCATGACAATCAGACCGCTGCTGTGATCACTGGGTGTGATTATCAAATCAATAGACGTAAGCTGAAATGAGTCGGTTTCCTCGCTAAGTTTATGACATGCAGTGAATGCACCATCTGACCAATAATGATACAAGACATCAATAAGTAACGCATGGCTTCTCCCTGATGCTAGTTTCACAGATGAATGCTTTGTAACGGGCATATAATAGAATTCCCTATTTATTACCATTTACGGTAGATGTATTTCAGTTCTGTAAGGCACAGTACACATTACACTTCATCCAAACACAAACTCTCAATGCTTGCGGTAGCTACATGGTGGATTAGACACAGTTTTAACCATCTTTAAACCCCACCGTGACAAGCCAAGGATGGTAAACACAGCTTATGTTCACTGGTCTTGACAGTGTGACCCAGCATGACACGGAGGTGTGTAGAGAGTAGGAGCATTACATGAGGCATTGATTGAGGTGACAGAGTGTGTTGAAGCCAGGCATAATCAGGAAGTAGCGAGCTCTCAGGCACACAGAACAATTGAACAGGCAGCTGCACAAGAGCGGCCAGGAAAAGCTTTTTCAATTCTTTTAGCAGATTTATCTATCAATGATGTGTTCCAGTCAGGGATTTTATTCTTTTTATATTAGTATGTATTGATGGCATAAATACTCCCTGCCTGTGTATTTGTACAAAATATACACAACTTTCTAAGAAAATTAATGAAAAGTAGATGCAAGATCTGTTCAAGCTCAAAAATAGTAAAAATCTAAACCTTTAAAGAAAGCTCAGCCTTATCATTTAGAGGACAGAATAAAAGAGGGAAAAGTGCTGACTATTATGCTCATGTTTCTTGTAGAAAGCAATAGATTTCTCTGTTTTTCTCCACCAGTGATTTCTTACTCCAACATGGTTCAAGATGAACAATCCAATTAGTGTGAGCAAGGCTGTTTTTATTACAAGAGAGCATCACATTGTATTTACAAGTTTAATCAAAACAGCCATGAAGATTGTGTCATAACCAGGTTAATTATGTTTTCCCCCACAAAGCTGTGTCCTCTTTGGACCAGTAAATTATTGCTGAATGTTTAATTAAATGCTGTCACTCATAATATCTATGTTTCTGGTGGTTGGCTTAGCAAAGACTTAAAACAGGCTTAGAATAAGACGCATAGGAAGAATAGTGAAAAAAAACAGACATCTGTGATCAGGATAGTCATCATCTGGAGACTTAATTTTCTCACTGACATTTGGTGTGGGACCTGATAATTAACTGGCCTTTTCATTTGTGAGTTCCTCATAGCGTCTGTGCAAGAGGTTGCTGATTAGTTAAAAAGCCAACAACAAATAGGAATTTGCTGTATTTTTTTGGTCCATGAGGCATTTACTGCATTTCAAAGCTATTTCTCTTCCACATTCATAAATACTGTTCTAGAAAGATGATTCAGCCACTTCTAATTGAATCAGACCTCAGGGCATACTTTGGCTTTAAGGGAACGTTTGGCTGAAGACCACTGAGCAACTTGCACCGCTTCACACAGGACTTTATGTACAGCTTTGCCTCTGGATGGTTCTACGACAGGTGGAAGATGGGCAACAGAGAGAGGAAAAGATGCCTGACCAACCCCTGCTGTCTTTTTTGGTGGAGTGAAGAGAAGCGGGGGTACAAGACTGTATAGCTGAAAGAGGAACACAGCAGCTCCATGAACCCAGACAGGAACGTCGGTACTGGGGGTGAAAAGAAAAAGAGCATGGATGATGTGCAGAGGCAAACACAACAACACTAAAAAGGAGATGGATAGAGCCAGGGAACGGAGCCAGCATGAGTCATGTTTAGAGGGGTCTGCATGTGTAAATGGAGTTTCCCTGGGCTTCATACATAACAGGTCAAGATAAATGGCCAGCAGGCAAAGTAAAGGAAGCATGAACACAGTGGATCCATATACATAGACTAAAAACCGGGGGCTGAGAATGATGTCGGGGGCACACACTCCCCAGTGGCTGCTGTGGATCTCAGCATAAGTGAAATTGTGCATGTCCTCCACATAAAACTTAGACAGGAAGCCTCCATAAGGCAGGTACTTTCCAATAACTTTGAGGTCCTGGTAATATGAAGGAGTCGGACGAGGTATAGCGGTGGTCCAGTTGCCACCCAAGCCAGCAAGACCAGATGTACCCGGATCCAGGCCAGTCTCACCACTTCTCCAGGATTGGAGGAGATCTGAGCCAATGAATTCAGCAAAGGACAACAGAACGGAACCAACCCAGCAAAGTAGAACCACACACAGCGCACGCTGGCGTGTCACCACCGAGGAGTACCTGCAACACAAATATGATATGTGTAGGTATTTGATCAGCAAACAGCACTTCACTTAAGGCATCCTTGGACTTCTCATTCTTTCATCTATCACTTGTCTTGGAAATGCTGAGTGTCTCACATTACTTCTCTCAAGCATTTCCAGTCAAAGTGTTATGCAGTGATGTTCAGTTTTTGAATTCTGATTTACTATGGTCAAAGTTTTCATAAAGAAATGTAGTAACACCAAAAAATCTGCAAGTAAAAGACCATGAGCATTAACAAAAGCAGTTAGTAGTGTAGCAGTAGTGTGGTTAAAGTATATTAACCTTCCTCTTGTGTTAGGGTTGGCACCGACCCATTTTAGGTTTTAAATGAATAAAAGAACCACATAAAATGTGTTTATTGCATCAAGGCTTTTGACTTTATCAAGAACCTCTATTTCAACAAAACAATACAAACATTTTTTTTTTTTTTTCACTAAATAATAAAATGCTCTGGTTGAAATTATGACCTTTGTGTTGTTAGGGTCAGTTTCAACCCAGTTATAAAAATAAGATTATAAAGCAATAATTAGACCCAAACCTGAGATCATAGGTGCACTGTCAGCCACCACACTGACACCAGCTCCTCTTAACAAACATGTGAGTTTTTGGGGATTCTCATTTAGCCTTGTTCATTTAGCCTTGTTATCCAGTATACCTGCATAAAAACAAAACAAGCAAAGACAGGCTTCAGGGTTGCCAGACATATGATAATTAAAGTATTTGTACAATAATTTTACCCTCTGTATGATATACGATCAATAATTGCAAGAGTCCCATAATGTACTGTGCAAGGATGAAGAGGGCCCAGGCAGACTTTGAACTCTAGACTCCCGGGTGAGAGTCACACACGCTCAACATTCGGCCAAAGGGATATCCTCTTACAAAGTAGCCAGGGCACTTGATCAATTGAAGGCATAGTGACAGGACTGCCATTGTCACATCCACAAGCACGTCCGCGTGCTTCACACAGGCTGCCACACAATTACGTATCCATGGACCCACCCTCAGTGCTACATGGATCCTGCCAACAACGCCAGAATGTGGCAAGGACGAAGAGGGGCCCGGATGGGCTTCGAACACTAGACTCCTGGGTGAGAGTCACGTGCACTAACCAGTCAGCCAAAAGGCTGTCTCCTTGGCCAAGTAGCCAGGGTGCATGATCAATCACAGGCATAGTGACAGGACCACCACTGTCACAGTACAACAATTTAACCCCTTCATTAGTACACAGCCTGATGTTGTGCATGATCCCATGTGCCTCTTTACAGCCAATCAATGCACAATGTGGCACGAGTGACGCACAACGTACCATGGGTGTTGCAAGATATAGCATGAACGATGCACAATGTAGCATGGCAACACAAAACACAAACAAAAGTTTATCAAACCAGTTCAGCTCAACACACAGTCAAGGTTTTTTTTTCAACAGTGCAGTTAATTTAAAGTCAAACTTTAGTATAAGACACTACACTGTGGTCCTGAGCAATGTCAAATCAGCTATGTATGATAATTTTCCTCAAAATACAATAATTTTAAGCTTCTGATATGATAATTTGTCATTTCCCATCTGGCCACACTGACGGGCAAGTCCAGACGTGTGAGGTCAATTCAATCCAGAGTTGGTGACTGTGAGAGTGCACATTTGGGGGTAAACTGACAAAAAAGGCCCAGAGGCCCACATCAGAAATATTAAAATCAATATTTTCATGGATAATGAAGAATAACAAGGGAACCAAGAGATGAGAAACAAATTGGATAATAGATAATTGTTTTTACTGTATTTTACACTCGATTTAAGACATGGGTCAAAACCAGCCCGTTGACATAAAAAATGGTAACAAAATAGAACACAAGAGGAAGGTTAAAGTAGTACAAGTAAAAAATGAAAGTGTTGTGGAACTTCATTCCATTATCACCCAGGATAGGCTCTGGCAGGTTGTGGGCCTCTTGAGGACAAAGTGGTTTGGGAAATAAAATGAATATATGAATGAATGAATGAATGAATGACATATCAGTTAAAGAGCAGCACATTACTGTTGTCATACCGCTGGAGATGTTTCATACACAGGGACATTAAATAAATCTGAGGGTTCTTCACATGATTAATGGGAGAAGACAGAAAAATCTTCAGCATTTGGACTTACTCTAATCATGATTTGACTGAGATAATGGATGATTTCAATATTTATTGAAATTAAAATCATGTGAGAAGTTTAGAGGAGAAAATCATTATTTTGGGGATGTGTTAACACATCAAAGACATCTATAATATGACCTCAATAACACAATCCTGATGTCAGAAGCTTGAAAATTTGAAGACCACTGGGATTTAAGAATATAATCACAAGTGACTTTAAAAGTATAGTAAATATGTAAGTATTCAGTTACTTGACTTTAGAGAGATCTGCCCTAAAACTCCTTTATCTTGTAGATATGAGTGAAACCTCTTAATCAACCTCCTATAAATGCTCTTAAAAAAGACGTGAATAAAATCTATTAAATCCACGTCTCACCTGAATCAGTGGGGCAACTGTTTGTTTCACACCAACAAAGGATCACATTACTGAAACCTTTCCATTGAAAGATTTGGGTTGCAGGTCACTGTCAGTCAAAAATCTCTTTAACTTCAGAATCAGTTGAGGTTTGCCCATCCTTGTCTTTAAGCTAGCAATATATGAAGCATGTTACAGAAGATAATCTTACAGGCATTCACAGGCAGCCCGTTGTGGTGCAACCATAGACCATACAATGATGCATCTTAACACGCTTGCTGCTTTTTTCTGCCCTCATGTTGATTTTTTATCTTATACTGCTAAAATATACTTGAGTGTTGCTTGACTTTACCTCCCACATATTCACCCCTCCTACACACATGCATTTATCAAAGGAGTATATAAAAGCATAAATTAGTGTTTAGCAGCATGTGATGCTCTGTTATACATTATTTCTGAGAACAGATCTTTTACTCATAACCTTCACATTTTTTCCTCTAGGTTCAGTGTGTATGATTTAGATAGAATAAACTGTAGAAATGGAGCATATTTTTCACAGGTATGTTGTCACCAGTGACCTGAAAATAGAATTATTCTTTCTTACTTCAGACCATGTTGTTTATTTCCACAGAGAGAGGGAGTTTCCACCACAGAGTCCATTATGTGACACTGCCAATCAAAAGCCTTCATTGTCTCCAGTGATCAGGTCATCTTTATGTTACTGGAGATCGCTAACCTATTAATTTGCTATTCTCATAAAATAGGCACCAGTAATCTAACTACTCCTCTAACTGTTTATTTTTTTTTTGGTGCCTGTACAGAAGTGTCCCCTGAAAGTGTATACAGGCAATTCATTTCACCATCTGTCCGATATTTGTCTACATGTTCTCTGTGGCACCCTGCTAGTAGCTGCACAGATTCTGCTCAGCTTCAACGCTTCTTAATTTAGCATTGTCACTGTGTTTTGTATTGTGATGCAGAACATGTTTTGAGCAGCCAAGGTATCTAGATTTAGATGCACTGTAACTGCGTGAAACTCATTTATCTCAAACCACCTCCAATTGCATTTTGGATTTGATTTGAATATTAGGATCCCCCCCACACCATGCTGTCCAGACATTAACCCATAAAGACCCAAACAGCCACAGGCAACCAAAATCATCCACTGATCTAAAATGATTGATACCTGTTGTTTTACTAATCCTATCAATACATCTAAATAACTGGTGTAAAATGTAGTTTGTTATCTTTTCATGGTCATCAGATATGATCCATTTGGACATTCAGAGGCTCTATAGTGAACATGGAAACACCGTCATCTTCTAAAACATTAATTTCCCTTGATCAAAATCATGAAATTTGGTAAATGAGGATGGAGACACTTGGTTTATGTTCAGCTATTGATGTCTTCGCTGAAAAAAATCACTATTTTCCTCAGTTTTCTGTTTCTGATATAATAACCTTCACATTTAATCTGAGCTTTTATGAACATCTACATGAATAGTGAATTAAGTATAGAAAATACATGATTTGCACCGATAAAACACAAAATACAGAGGATAATATAGTGAATGATGGGAAATCACTAAAGAAAGGTTAAATTTAAAAAATTGGGAACTGATACAATAGTAGTACTGGGTCTGTATAGGTTAAAATCTACCCAAATACAGTGTTTATATGCCATTTTTTTTGTGCTGGGTGTCTGAGCAAGGTTTTTCCACATATTTAGTGACAGCTGTAAGATTACACATTGAACCATTATATTTGTTTGACTCACCTGTCTGCCAAGTGATGCTGCAGGTGGGAATCCAGTACAAGTAGCATTAACAAGAACATAGTAAACTGTCTGATGAGGAGGGGGCAACACACCAGGGTCATACAGGTGTACAGGCACTGAGATGATCGGAGGTTTAGTACCATGTTCACGGGTACTTCCACTGCACCCCCAACAGCCCCTATCCAGCCCAGGCACAGTCGAAGACAGAATGAGACGCTGCCAGACTGATGTGTGGCATCCTGGTTTCCCTCCTGGACATCAGCCATGGTACCGCCACCACTGACGGCCATACACAACCTCACACTCACTACAATTACAGAGACAAAGAGGATGCACTGGCACAGGGAGTACAGCCACATGAGTTCCATTTCTAGAAGAGAAAAGACAGACACAAAGGCAGAGAAGGGAATAGTGTATTTTTAAAGGCATTTACGATGTGACAGAACAAAATTAATAGAAGTGATAAAAATGACATCTGTTACCACCCCTGCACTAGATGTTCACATGTACAACAAAGCCACTGCAGCATGCACTTCCACTGACCATAGACCAGAGGTGTCCAAAGTATTCACATTCATTCTTCAGGTAGAAGTATAAATACTATAGTTTAAGAAGAGTTCTGTAGAAGTTGAAATATCAACTCAAGCTTTTTACTGAAGTAAAAGTGTAAAAGTACTAGTTTCAAAACTACTTAAATTATAAAAGTAAATGTAAGGGGAAAAATGACAGGGCAAAAGCTTAGGCTGTACCACAGGCAGGGCCGGTTTTTGGTATGTGGGTGACCGCCCAGGGTGCAATCTATGTGAGGGCACTCAACAAAAAAAAAAAAAACTCCCCAGTTTCTAGACTCTCATTTCCATGTGGAGTTCATGATTGTCACTTGCTGCTCAGAGTCCTACAGGTTGTGTGTCCATTCAGACACTGTCCGAAGAGGCGGGGAGGGGGGGTGTCAACTTGCGACTGCAGAGGTTGACAAGGGGTCCGTGTCTCTCCTCTTTCCGTCTCCCACTCCCCTTTTTCTCCGTGTCTGTATC
>JAPTGZ010000009.1:10995847-11011302 GCA_029814645.1 Fowleria isostigma
GTCTCTTTTCCTATAACCAGACAAAACACCAGTAAGTTCCTTTGGGTTGTACTTGTACATACATGTTCATATAAGTTCCATCTATAGACCTGCTATAGTGAATTTTAGATCAATGATGTACGGGGTGGGAGGGCCCAGAACCATCTCTGACCACAGGGGCTTATAGTGCACTACCCCACCCCCCAAAAACAGTTTTCTAAAGACCTTAATAACTATAATGTGATATTAAAATGTTAATGTTGAACAGTGTGAGATGCACTAGGCCAGGAGTATTATCTTCTGGTAAGGGCCCCCCTTTGCAAAACCACTGACAATACTACAAAATATGTCAAGACACATTAACTTTTAGAATTTGTTTTGTTACTTTTATTCACTGCACAATGATTTTGAAATTTGTTTAGCATAAGAATATTATTAACCAACATGTTTCCACAATGTATATTCATAATAACCCTTGATAATTAGCAACTATTTTTTAAATTTGTTTTGTTTTGCTTTTTTTTTTCTCATTCATTCATTCATTTTCTGAACCCACTTATCCTCCCTAGGGTCATGGGAGTCGCTTGGAGCCTATTCCAGCAACTTAAGGGTGAAGGCGAGGTACACCCTGGAACTTCGCCAGTTCATCACAGGGATGTTTTTTTCTCATCTTCCCTTAAATTTTCTGAGGCCCCCCTAGCACCCCCTGGAGGGCCCCCCACTTTGAAAACCACTGCACAAGGCTACCTCTTTCAGTCACATATATGCCCATTGATAATGAAGGCATTTTAGTCCAATGCAGATGTATTTGTTACATTTCTGCAATTCACATGACCTGAATGACAGGTCACGGGACAAAGAAACCAACAAAAAAACAACCCTCACATCCACAAAATGACCAAAAACAAAACAAAAAAAGGAAAAAAGGCCCTCCTGGGTTTTAAAAGGTGGAGTGGAGATATAATCTCCACAGCCCCCCACTAATTCTACTGGAAAACAGTAGACAAACTAAAGAAATTGGCCTGAAAAACAAAAATAGAGTCACTTGTTTGTGAGAAAACTAAATGATATCAAAATTCAAGAAAACACTCACACACCCCCGCCCCACCCACGCACAATTTCTCAAACACAGAGGGGGCAACTAATGGTATAAACTCTCTGGTTGTCACACAAGCAACTAAGGAAAGAACTTCTTTTTATAGAGTAGCCAGGCTGATGAGCACAGGCTGGGTGCAATGAGGGCAGGTGCTCTCAATGAAAGGCTCATTCGAACCACTGGAGGTTACAGGCTGCCTCCATCCATAACAGTATTAAAGAACCATATATGTGTACTACTGAGCATTAACATGTATTTCATGATGGAAGATATGACTGGATGAATATAAGTATTGGAATGATGCAAAACGTTAGGTGGGATGGATCACATATAAACCAACAGGATGTCAGAATGGTATATGTTTATACTTCTCATTCAACCACAATCAAATTTACTTTATCTGGATGGCACCATTTATCTCGATAATTTTTTTCATTTGAATCAAAACAAGCCGACATGAAAAAGGAGTTTGTTTTTTTTTAATGTAAGGGGTAGACAGTGCAGATAAGTGTGTAAAAATGTAAGGAGTAGTAGTAAAAAGTTGACTGAAAAATAATTACTCCAATAAAGATCACCAAAATTTATACTTTGTTACTTGATACCTCTGCCATAAACTGGTCAAGAGGGATGGGGTATAAAGGGAACACAGTGACGAGGGCAGAGACAGTTTTAGGTTTACCATCGAATCGCTGCTGAAAATAATAAAATCGTTGAGAGTACACATGTTCTGGGACAGAGAATGTATTGCGAGTTTCTGCTAGAGGCAGAAAGACAGGCAGGGAGAGAGCAGATATTTTGATAGGTATTGCAGAGCTGTAAACGTGCCTGGAGAGTGAAAAGGTCAGGCCACACCAGACTTGACAGAAGTTCTCCGCTGAGGATGTGAGCACCATGCAAATACAGAGCAGCACGCACCCAGCTAGGTGGCAACACACTGTCAACACTCTCTTTTCAGTCTCCTATTTCTAGTTTTTGTTTTGCCTAACGTGTCCCTCTGCCTCACCATGAATCATTCACACAAACTCCCCGAAACACAAATAAGCCTAGACGTCTATGCGTAAATATGTGGGCACTGACGCTTAATCACACAAGCAAACACTCGCAGATGAGTAATTTCCAGCGAAAGCATTCAAAAATGATTGGCAGTTAATTTTGGTGCATTTTCAAACAATGGTCTCGCAGAAATGCAGAGTGGGTGAATATTGAAATAGCAGATTTGCCACAGCAATATGCCACCTGTCCATTCCACATAATTAGTTTGACCTTTTTTGAACATTTGGTGTTAGTCGTCAGTTTTTCATAAAAATAATCTTGACTGGCTGAAATAACCTCTTTATACTGTTTCATAATCACTTGACACAGATGTCTCCTGCCTCGTCACTTGAAGGGCTTGAGCAAAAATTGATTTATTGAATTAATTAACAGAGTTTAATCCACCTTGTGTAAGTTTTCAATTGAAATTGTAGGCTTGGAAGTCCCAGTGTAATCAATCATTGTAATTAATTAATTATTCTATTTGCAACAAAATTCAAGCTATTAGGCTAAACATCTCAGAACAGTCTAGTCAGAGAAATTAAAGGTTGATGAGTGTCTAAATGTTGGTATTGCATATAAATTAAGAGGAAAAAAGGTAGGGTTACCTGTTATGAAGCCCTGTGATGACAGATAGTTTGGAAAAAGCTCTGTACATCTAAGCTCTGTATAACTTAGTTGGCTTTTTATTTCCCTTCAGGATCTATGCCTCTCCCCTCACCTCTCACTCTAAACTGTCTGCCCCCGCTGACAGAGTAAACCAGATTCATAAACCTCAGCTTATCCACCTTCCGTCTATCGCTCTCTCCTGTCTCTGCAAACATATCAGTTGTGTCAATGTTGGAGCATAGCTGCCCTTTCTATGTCAGATGTGCAAAGGGCAACACTACCTCTGCCAGCCAGGGAAATATGTAAATTACACACATACACACACATACACACATACACTGTATGAGAAATATGGTCCAATTTATATTTTTATAGCAAAAACCTCTACCTGAGATTCACTTTGGTTCTTTAGATTTTCGATTTGAAACAGACAAAATAAAATAATAGACACTCCTAACACCACAGCCAAAATGATTTTTGAAAGAGTGGCCATGAGTTAGAGGCAATATAGATGAGCTGAAAACAAAGCAGCAGGGTTTTATATCTGAAGGCATTGTTCCATGAAACTAAATGAGCAGGAGCCGCCTGTAAGACCTCTATATATTGTCGAGATACCTGCACAGGAGTCCATCCCCTCAATACACATTGAGTCTCACACTTCTTATTCCTCCCATCTTACTTAGACACAACATTCAATAGTGCTCTGTGTTGTCGGTGGAATATTTAAAGCTCTAATAAAACAGTAGCCAAAGCCTAGAGCTTTTGTGTTTTCTAAATATCTTTAGTATTTACAATGTAAATAGGCTTCATCTGATTGGCTGACAGTTAGCCTATGCCCTGAAAAATGTGTCTAGGCTGTATTTCCAAAAATCACTGAAGCATTAGTGTATGCAGACTGAAAAGCAGTCTCCTGCTTCAGGCAAAAGCACAGAGCCAAGCCATAGGACCTTCATTTCACAAAATCACACATATTAGACTGAACTTTTACTGCAGCAATTTTTAGTACAGGTAGGATTTCTTGAATAACTGTGGAAGTGACATCCTACTAGGATGATCCTAAGATAGGCAAAGTGATCAAACTATAGTCAGTTCAATTATAATTATTAAAAATTACTGAAATGACTGAATTTCCTACTAAATTTTGTGCCTTTGGTTGGCAGGTCTTTATTCCTCATGGCTAGGAGGCGGATCTACCAGGAAGGCATAGGGTGGCAGCTGCCGCCCTAAAACATAGCCTTGCCACCTTTGTTGCCACCCCAGTTGGCAGGATTTAATTCAAAGAAAAGTTATACCTCATTGGACACGACTGTGAATTACTGATTACAGTGAATGCAGCACAAGATGAGGGGACATCACTCCTCCCAACACCCTTACTTTGAAACAGTAGTTTCATTTTGAACACACCAGTGCAAAAATAGTTGGAGTCAGGGTTGCCAGATGTATGCTAATTATAGTACTTGTATGATAATTTCACCCTCTGTACGATAAATTATTCCAAAAATCCCATTATATACAATAATTTCACCCCTTCCATACATGCTATTATCAAACAGCCTGCACAGCGCCTGATGTTGCAAAGTTTGGCATGAGTCTTTTCAGCCAATCAACACACAACGTAGCACGAGTGACACTCAATGTACCATGAGTGTAGCGAGACATAAAATGAGTGACGCATAATGTAGCATGGCAGCACAAAATGTAAACAAAAGTTTATCAAACCAGTCCAGTTGAACCAAGACCTACGCAAATAAGCTTGTAAGACATACATAATGATTAGAATTACACTAAAGGTTCAGTACGTATGTTCATCATTAGCCAAAAGTGACTCCATCGTGTGTGATTTGTTGGAGCATTTTCCTTTTGGTTAGCTAGTTAGCTATTGTAAAAGCAAGGCCAGTTCCAGGCATTTTGGCGCCCTTGGCAGGGCCTATGCCATGCACCGGCCCTGAGTAAACAGTCTTAAGAAGCATCTAGATATATAAAACTGATCTGTTTGAATTCAGAGGGTCGCTGTTTCAGGGGCTTCAGTTTCAGTGACAGCGTGATCAATATCTCAACAATAATCCTGCACAGTTAAACCAGGTTTCATTTTGTCTGTCAAACTGGGAAAATAACAAATACAGTGAGAAAAATACAAGGATTTTTAACCCATAAGGACCCAGTGTGACTTTTGCATCAATGCCCAAATAAACTTTTCTCTATCATCATTTATTGTAATAGTATCCTCTTTATTTTGAGTTTTTCCAGGGTAACGTATTTTCCTATATTTAATTCACTGATCATGTGGCTGTTCATAAAAGCTCAGGGTAACTTCAAAGGTTATTATATTAAAACAAAGATTACTGAAGAAAAAGTTAATTTTTCAGTAAAATCTATCTGTAACAACATAAACCAAGTGTGTCCATCATCAACATGGGTTTTACTGGTAATCAATGTTGTAGAAGATGACAGTGTTTCCATGGTAACTACCGTGCCTCTGAACATCCAAATGGGTCATATCTGATGACCATAAATGGATGACAAACTGGATTTTACAACAGTTATTTACCTGTATTAATAGGATTAGTGGATGGACAGGTATTACACAGTTTAGATCAGTAGATGGTTTTGGTTGTCGGTGGTTGTTTGGGTCTTCATGGGTTAAGAATAAAATTTTCATATTTTGACACTAGGCAGGTCACAAGCAAAAGTAAACATAACATTAGTACTAGTTACATTGAGGAAGAAGAAATAATGGGGTCAGAGGATTCAGCTTGGTTTTATGTTCCATATAGATTCCAGTGTAGTGACATAAGATGTTAATAAAATCACATGTTTTCACTCAAAGCCTTTGTCATAAGGCTTGATATGTAAAGCTTGATATGTAAAGTTTATCAGTTATTATGATAAAACTACAGATGAAGAAAATTTCTAAATAGTTTAAAAATGTTACTGACTCCATTTATTCATATGGGCCAGATCAAGTAAACGTAAACCTTGGGGTTAAATCAAAGTTTCACCTATCATTTCTCAAATAAGCTCTATTTTTTAGCTTAAGAATTCTTTTTTATGGAACCATTTACAAAACTTCAGTGTCACTTGTAGAAAAACAATACAAAGGCATAATCAATGTAAAATAAAACCTAAAAACTCAAATATATAAATGCACTATTACAATCTATCCAATCCAGTTATGTCAAATATGCTCTGCTATTAGCTGTATACATCACTTCACTGTAATACGTATGTTCAATAAAATTTTATTAGCATATTTGTAGTGTTTTGTTCCAGTCAGTCTTTTATTATGATACTGAACAAAGTGACAAACTGCTGTCCCCATGTCACAATTTCTGTTCATAAAAACTGATCATTTCAACATATTTGTCCAATACTGATCACAATTATTTTAACATCATAGCTAAAGCCCTGTTTCATGTTGGATCAGTTGCTTATGAAAACAATTTTATTTCTGTCAATTGTAACATGTATCATGTTAAAGTATTTACTGAGACCTGTTCATACATGTATTATTACACAGTTATTTAGTTTAAACACAGATACTATTGAACAGGAAAATGTGTCCTTGTGTCACTGCTTGATCTGGCCCACATATGGAGATTCCACAGATTGCACTGAGGATGGTCCCATGCCACCCTGACAAGACCTCCTGCCACCCCATGAGAAAAGTAGTTTGAGTGAGACGAAGAGTTCTTTATTTTCTTTGGTAAATAATGTGTCATTTTTGTGTCACTGCAGATGTGCAGCTGGTTACTGAAAACATTTTAATACGACAGCGTGTAAGGGCCACGTAAGACAAAACAAATCTCTTGTCACTGCGAGAATAAAGTCGTAATATTTTGAGAATAAAAATCATAATATTACGAGAATAAAGTCATAATATTACGAGAATAAAGTCATAGTTTTAAAAACTCTAGAATAGTGTTGTACTTTTAGGAGTCTTAATATTTAGACATTAATTTGATGGTCAGAGTTTCCTGTTACAGCAAACGCAATAAGTGAAGCAGCAACTTTAATTCTGTTGAACTGAACCAACAGGTAATACACCACTAGTCACATTGTCATCTAGGTCTACTAAATTATACATAAATAAATACATATATATAGAGAGAGAGAGAGAGAGAGAGAGATAGAGAGAGAGAAAGACTTTATTCTCGTAATATTTTGGATTTATTCTTGTAGTGACAAGCCATTTGTTTTTTATGTGGCTCTTGTACGCCGTTGTATCATTTGCCTAAAATCTTTGGTCTCTTGAGACAAACAGATGAATGAATGACTCTGATGAGAATCACCGGTGGAAAAAAAAACCTTTGTGATATCGCGTGACAGAACGAGATCTGCCCCTGTTAACACGGATTGGAAACCCCGTTCCACCCTCTTCCCTTCGCTGTCCACAAGCAAGGTAACGTACTATAGCCCTTTCCCGACTATTTCATACCAAATTGGTGTCTATATTGTCTGTTTGTTTGCTCAACAGTATCGGACAGACTATTATATTGATTAACGATGAAATTAAGTTTTCTGGGAGGTTAACTGAGCGGATTTGTATGGTTTGTGAAGGTTTTTCTTGAATCGTACGCTCATTCTCCTAGTCTGTTAGCAATGGCCGCCCCCTGTCTGCCTCGTTGGGGCCCGCTAGCTCGTAGCTAGCTGCTCATTATCTTTCATATTATTACAAACTCAAATTGCATATTGTTAGAACAGAAATTAGTGAACAGTTTTATAGCCTCAGATGATGTTTGAGCCCACTATGGCAAACGTTTCTGCGCAACTGGGCTTCCAGTCGCTATCTTAAAACAGGCTAATGCCGGGTAGAAAGCGTGTAACGAAGGCGCTATGCACATGTAGTGACTAGCGGAACACATTTTTATTAAATAATATGATTATGCTTAAGTGTTCTAAACTCCTTGCCTAGCAGCTTTCTTGCACATATCGAGCTAATGTGTTCCATCATTTTTATAAACTCGGAGCGCGCTGATGTTACTTACGTTTAACAACAACCCATACGATATCAGAAGTTTTGTGGAATTGGTGTAATTAGCTTAATATGATTGCATATTGTTAATAACTGCTTTGAAATGTTTATGTTGTGATAGATGCCTGGTGTCACAGTGAAAGACGTCAACCAGCAGGAGTTTGTCCGTGCCCTGGCGGCTTTCCTGAAGAAGTGAGTATAAGGTTTTAATGCATTCCAGTGGTTATTATGTTCTGGGTCCTAGATTTGGTGATAAATTGTACTTACCTGACTGAGTTAAATGTTAAAATGGATGTTGATGTGGTGGTCTGGGGCTGAAACATCTCTCTTGTCCTCAGGTCAGGAAAGCTGAAGGTGCCAGACTGGGTAGACCTTGTCAAGCTTGGTAGGCACAAGGAGCTGGCCCCCAGTGATGAGAACTGGTTCTACATTAGAGCTGGTATGTTGAGTCTTTAAGTTTTGTTTTGAGATGTCCTGTCCCATGAAAAATTTAAACATTGCTGAATTCAGCGTTTCCCACAGAGACCTGTTGTATTGTGTGTGAACAGTATTATCAACACTTACTTCAATCACTGATGAGCAATGGTTCATGTCATGTTTGTAGATCTTTGTGGTCTAGCAAAGTCGTAGAGCATCCCTGTGGTCTTGCAGAGTCGTAGAGCATCCCTGTTACCACGGCAATCTATTTTCACATGCTGGTGTTCTCCATGTTAAACTCATTTAATTCATAGATGTATTTTGTGTAAGTGAGTTCTGCCGAGACTCAGACTTGTGGTTTAGGGTCAGGTTTGGTTGTACATCTTGCACAGACATATACATACGCAGGGTGTCTCCTACATATATTCTGCTGCGGCGCTGCACCGCTGCTAAAGTCTCAGTGCCGCTGCCCAAAAACACTGACTTTGAATTGGGATGTGCTAAATTTTATTACAAGTTGTAAGCAGCTAGTTTACCAATGCCTTAAAGCAACCTCCTCCCTTTCTACCCTCTTAACAATTTGGAATCCATTTTGGATTAAACAAACATGATAGAACCAGGTCCATACAGTAACGGCATTTTCAGACCAGAAAGAGCAGTACAGGTGTCTTATCAAGCCGGTGTCGGTTACCTAATCTCAAACTGGCTGACGTTCACACTGAAAGTCAGTGCTATGGAACCGAAAATTTGAGTCCCAATTGGTACTAAAACTTGTGTAATTTGAGAGCCTGAGGATGAGCCCTGATGATGTGATATGAAGAAAGGATGACGGTACTTTGGAGGCACATTATTACTACACAACTTCATCTCCAACTCATCAAACGGAACAGTCAAGCGCTGGACTTTTTTTAACACACTTCCTGCCTTCTCAATAAAAGCCCTCTGTGTTACATCCTGTCAGTCTGCAGGAATAAAAGTTTCCACAAATCAGGAGCACAAGTAATCGTTGGTTACGTTTGGTTTTATTTTGTCCTAGTTTCTTTGTTTTAATTAAGGCTGAGATAAAATGGTACTTAAACAAGGTAACTAGTTAAGCATAACCTCAATCTGGTGATTGACAAGTTGCAATTTGTCAATTTATTTCCACAACTCACCTGAAGTCACAATTTAAAGGATTATCTTGCAAAATTTCTTCCAAGGGAGCATGGCCCTGGACCTCTCTAGTATTACTAGATTACCGACACAGCACCGCTGTTACAAAAATTTCTAGGGGAAACACTGTATACGTGTACATCTGTGTGTAGGAAAATTTCACATTTAGTATAAAATAATCATGTCATTTATCACCATGCACTGCAATGTTCACAGCACACTGTTCTCAATGATTTTAACGTCTAAAGATTGAACAAAATAGACTGGTAGTGCATTATTAATGGAAAACACTGGAATACATTGTTATCAAGCTCACTTAAAAAATTTTAATTCATGGTCTCTTTTTTTTTTTTTTTTTTTTCTGCATCATGTCTATATTTGACTGATTTCACTACTTTTCCCATTGTCATAGTGTGATGAAAAGGTCTCATAATCTAATGATACACATGATGAAAATGTGATGGAATATTGTTGAAGGTGACATTTTTCTTCCTGCAGCATCCACAGTCCGCCACCTCTACCTTCGTGGAGGTGCTGGTGTTGGCTCCATGACAAAGATCTATGGAGGTCGCAAAAGGAATGGTGTGTGCCCTGCCCACTACAGCGTAGGATCCAAAAACGTGGCCCGTAAGGTACTGCAGGCCTTGGAGCTGCTCAAGATGATTGAGAAGGATCCCAATGGGTACGTATCTGATTTCATGCAATAAAAGTCAAAGTAATTAGAACTTAAAAATGAATTATTCAGCATTAACCTAGTTGATTATGGAAAAATTTATTACAAGGAAGTGTTAATTAACAACGGCCATCTCAAAACAGTGTAATACAGAATGAAGGTTTTGGCTTATTTACACTGTGCGTTTCTAGAGGCCCGGGTTCGATTCCCAGCTGGTCCCAAGCCCGGTTGTCAGGAAGGGCATCCTGATGTAAAAACATGTGCCAAATCATCATGCGAATCGCTGGTGATTTGCTGTGGTGACCCCGAAAGGGAGCAGTCAAAACAGAAAACAACAACACTTTGCGTTGCGTAGCTACATTGTTGCCAAGAGACGACCTGAGCCTCTCGGGCTATATTACAGTTAGCATGTTTAACCCAACCTGAGTGTACAGATAAAGTGTAAAGGAGGAAAGGTCACAAACCCATGTGAGATGAAATCAAGGTGCTAGATGAAGACATAAAGTGACATAAAGTCATAAGGCTGATACATCAAATACAGGAAACAAATGCAAATAATTAGGTAATTCCATAAGAAGGGCAGATATGGATAAACTAAGATGTAATTACTTACAGTACATCATACATACACACAGATAATGAAGAGGGGAAAAAAATAGACTTTTAAACATGAGTTTGTAGAGGCAGTTTAGGTGGAGCACATGTGGAAGTTGTCATTAATTGTATTTGAAGTTTTGCCTTTTAATACTGCTGCTGTTTTTCTAAACTGTCTTTATTTTTGTGATTCTTTTCTAACATCAGTGGTCGCAGACTAACTGCCCAGGGAACCAGAGATCTGGACAGAATTGCTGGCCAGGTGAGAATCGACTTTGTTCTCATTTTCTTTGGTAAACTAATGTGTATTGTACAAATGATTAGGTCGTTATGAACCTGAGCTTTCCAGTAACCTGACTTTTAATTTGGGGTCTTGGTTGTGCAGGATGTGCCCATTGTAAAGGTGTCTCCATAGACTCATTTAGGAGTCACTGTTACAAGCTTTAGTCATTAGATGTGAATACTGAATGAATGATGGGGTAGGAACAGATTTCAACACATATTGCTGCATTTTACAAATAAGATTATGGAATGATGTGGACACTTGTCCCTAATTGTGGCTACAGAAAATTATACCGTACAGCGCACGCATCATTACTCAGTTGTCTCATGTTAAGTAGCATCGATGGCATCTTACAGTTTCAATTTTATGACAAACACTGGAATGCATGAACCACTTCATACAAAAAGTTGTGGTAGTTGAGGCCCTTTTCCTGTGAAATTCACAAATATTTGGGGTGGGCATACTGCACATCCTGGTCTAACTTGCTGCAAAAATTAAATGGCAGAATACAATGTTCCACAGCTGTCAAACTATTGTCATCACTTCTCAGAGTGGTCAGGCATGTTCGTTCCCCTTTGGCGACTATCAAACTGTCATGTTCTGTGACGTTTGGATGCTCAGAGTCGTGCCTTAAGCTTGTGTGATCACAGAAAAAGTGCTTTGCTTTGTTGCAATACCTTATCTGTTGTGAGTACAGGGCTCCATCTTCATTTCAGCATGTAAAGCTTTTTAAAGTGCTTGTCCTTGGGCATATTTTCATCTGCCAGCTGAGTGAGTTATGTGTCTTGTGTAGTACACTACGGGAATTGTTTGTTTGCAGTTACTAAAAAAAATAAAAAAATTAAAAAAAAAATATCGCAGTCAGGTCTTGTCAAAAATCAGGAGAGAGGCGGCAGCATTGTGATAATCCAAGGGTAAAAGGGATAAACACGAGGAGGGAATTTCATGCTTGGCAAGTTTGCCGTATGGCACCAGTTTTCTCCTTGTTTACCCATGCTAATGAGCAGTATGCTGATGAGTAGACCTGGGTCGAGCCCCGCCTGCCTCCACCAAAATTGGCAGCAAACATGTAGCTGTGACTCCCATCCCTCAGAGTGCCTCAAAATGTTGGAGTTTGTGTTGGTGTAATATTGGTGTTTTTACCTGGGTCTTGGCTGTAGACTGTGAGATGTTTGCACCTCCTGACTATCAATAAGGCTGGACATTTGCTCCCATCTGTTCTTAGCCGAGTCTCCTGAAAAGTGCAGTTTTAATACATTTAATTCCCCTAAATTGCTCATGCTTATTTCTTGTTGAACCAATTTGGTGGGACATTACACAAGTGGAAATTTACATGTAAAATGGGGAGTTAATTAAGTCTTATAGTCTGAAAGGCTCATGTGATTGGTATTAAATGAGTTTTTGCACCAACCATGGCAGCATGATAAAACCATTCAACCATAAACGCATTTTCAAAACCACCCTGTCCACAATTTAATGCCTGCTGTTTGTTTTCCCCACAGGTTGCAGCTGCAAACAAGAAGTCTGTTTAATAAATCTGTTTTGGAGAAAGTCAAGTGCTGTGTTTTGTTTTTAATTTTTTTTCCTTCTTTCTTGAAGCGATTAGACTCTTGAAGTTTGGGAGTTGAGTATTTGGCCTAATGCGTTATTCATCTTAAAGAACAATAGAAACTCAGCTTTTTATGAAAAGAAAAGTGCGTGGCTGCAGGAACCAGTCTTTAGCTGATTCTGGCTGTTGTGTTTAAATGTCATCTAGTTGAAAGGACATGAAGTGACAACGTTATTTGTCATGATTCTAAAACCTCCAACTACGGAGAACACACAGGCTGTCTGTCAAAGAGCCAACATGTCGCATCTCGTCAACACTTTCCACACCTCTGCACAGCCGCAGACATATGCATGACAAGCTAACTAATGTATCGGATGCAGTTTGTAGAGATTGATCCATCATCCTAGAACCACCAAAGTAAAGTATTAAGCGATCAGGAGGAGATGATTACATTTCCATGAGTAAGAGTTAAGTATCTGTTGGGGATGATGTCATTATTTAGCCCTTTCATTCAGGACCACAGTGCCACCTAGAGACTTCTTAAAATCATAATTTAACTTGTCAAATGGGTTCAACTTGCTGTTTTACATAAGAGCTCATTATCTCATGAGAATGTGACTGTTGGTACAAATCCACCGGTTCTGTTCAGTTGTGCACTTGGATGGCTTTGGCTTTAGGTTGCACTAAAAATGAAATGAGATTTTAGCACATATTCTGTATTGGCTGTTCTTAACCCATTGTAAAAGTAGTGTGAAACATGCAGAAGTTGTGTCTATTTGTTGTTGCATATTGACATTTTAGGCCCCTCTCTGCAACTGCATTGATGGTTTTGTTTCTCAGAGTTGACCAACAGTGACAAACGGGTTGGACTTAATTTGGCAGTACCTCTGAAATCCTGCAGGGGGTGCCAAAGCCTTCAGAATATCTACCATGGCTGCACGAAAGCTTAGGGGGTAATTGCCTTGAAGGTGGCTTAACAGACACTTGAACCATTTCTATTTATTAATCTTATCAGCCTGTTTTCAATGAATGGCGAATAATCCCCCCCCATTGTAAGTGGACACTATATGTAAAAACATAAAACGTTACAAAACAATTCCTATTCAACACTTGAAGCTTGAGTGTTTGAGAAATGTAATGGCTTGATGTAATGGACTGAGAAATATCCAGTCCCTATTTTCACTCTCCATTTCAATTTGGGGCCAACGGAGCTTTGTGTGCTGGGTTTTTCAATTCTTCAACTGGCCTTGAGGCAAAAAAACTACAAGCACAACCAAATGAAAATAAGGGGAAAGTGCTAGTGCAGCGTTCATGTATCTATGTCCCCTTTGAGATAATACAGATTGCTTTTATATTGTCAACTCAGTCCATGTCCAGATTTGAAGAACAACCAGAAGGCATTGTTTGCTGGTAGAGCGGCTCCCTGTGTTCACTGTACGTGTGTGTGTGTGTGTGTATGTATGTATGTATGTGTGTGTGTGTTTTCACTGTGTATGTGTGTGAGCTGATTCTCAACCCTGTATTTACAAGATATTGTGTTAGATCCCTGGACGTTGCTCCTGTGGTGTTTGCCAGTCTGTCAACCACTGTATCTGTGTACACTCCACACACACATATACAGTCCATGGGATGTATTATGGGATGTATTGTGTGCTCTCCCTTCCAGCTGTGTACACAGTTGTCCCCGCTTTTTTTTTTTTTTTTTTTTAATGTCAATCACCATAAACAGTCATCATCAATTATTCCACGCGTCTCTCAGGAAATATTAATCTGTAGTCTTTCTACATCTTCTCATTCTCTTATTCATTCCATCAATCTGCCTGTCCGTCCCTCTAGCCTCACCCTCCTTTTTTCATTTGCGAACCAGCTGTTCCTAAACACCTGAATCCAGCCTCGTAGCCTTCTCCTTCTCCGTGATCCCATCTCTTGTACCCTGTAATTTGGAAGCAGAGAAAAGGATAAACATGTCCTTGAAATCTATGGAATCCACTGACCACCGTTTGCCATGTCAGTCCATGTCTGCTGCTGTTGTGTGGTGTGTGTATGTGTATGTGCCTGTGGCTATATATATATATGTGTCTTTGTGTGCCTTTATTCAGTGTGTGTGCTAGCTTTTTATTATTTTTTTTTCCCATAGCAATTCCAGCCCCAGTCAGTCAACTTATTTGCACCAATTTGCCATTGTGGGCAGTATAATTATCATCAGGCTTCATAGTAGTAATTACTGCCGGGGAACAATTGCTATCTTTAACAAATGCACATTTTTTATTTTTTTATTCCTACTGTGTGTATGGAGTTGCCTACACCTACGTACTCGCTCTCCCATTTCTCTGGCAGCTCAGCTTGATCATACTGAGAATGGATGCAGACCTGCCTCTCACCTCCTCAGGGCTGGAAACTGCAGATAACTAAGAAATGTCTGTGCTGCACAAGTCTCTCTAAAATAGAACCGCTATCAGGAGAGTTGTTCTAGACAAACACACACACACACACAGACTACCCACGGCTTCATGCCTTGTGGCGTGTTTTTCTCAGCAGACACCCCATACCTCACAAAGTTTCCCAGTATGTGGAATATTGAGTGGAGGGATGTTTCTGGAGGAAGCCAACAGAGATCCCATAGAATCTAGTGCAGGCTCAGTTAAGATAACATCAGCCCTTCCTGTTGCACAGCACACTGCTTTTCTCATACATTTCATCAGCACCATCTTCTTTTGTTTCTGTTCGGTGTAGTAGATGTGTAATTCTCACTGTCGGAGCGTCTCTAGGTGATGGCAGAAACTTTTGAGTGTTGAGGAAAGTATTTTTAAAGGATAACTTTGTAAATTATCAAATATTTGACACTGGAAGTAGCTGAACTCATTGTTAGTTTGGCTGATAAATCTGCTTTATACCAAGGTCGTAAAATTGATTGAATTATTGGTTTATTTTGAGCTGGTGCACTTTATGTACAATGTTTCAATTCACAATAACAGAAATAACATAATATCCACATATTATATACAAATATACAGTACAGGCCAAAAGTTTGGACACACCTTCTCATTCAATGCATTTTCTTTATTTTCATGACTATTTCCATTGTAGATTCTCACTGAA
>JAPTGZ010000009.1:11031223-11043021 GCA_029814645.1 Fowleria isostigma
CACCGGCCCTCGAGGATCTGACACCCCTAGTCTAATCCATACAGTAAGAGCCTGACATAAAAACCTGTGGGTATAAATGTGTATACCTCTTGGACGGTGGACAGATCTGTCCTCATACCAACTGTCTTTGGTTGATGTGTGAGCTCTGATCTGTGTTCAATATCAATAATGTGGATATATAACTTAAACACAAATGATGTTGATGAGCTCTATTTTTGGTTCACTAATAATATTTGATGTAGATGTGGCCAAGAGAACCGTACATGTTTACATTTACATTAGTAATAAAAAACAGGTTCCACTTAAACCAAGACTTTGTCAGCCTTCAAATTATATTTTCCAGGTCATTTTGGTGGTACAACAACTCACAATAGGTTCAGTTACACTTTTGTCATCACTCCAGAGCATCTGTATCATCTGCACTGGCACTAGACATTTTCTGGGTTTGGGTCCGTACCTTTACATAAAAAGAACTACAAAATTTGACTGCTTTACCGTATACATCACTGATGCATGTAATTGATGGGCGTATGTGAACACACTGACCAGCAGTGACTGGAGTTTAGCGTAGTTTTCGGCTTTGAGCTTTAATGTTCATTTTTATGGAATAAAAGAAGACAAACTCCAGGGAAACGTTCGCTTTCAAAAGGATTTTAAGGACTGCTGTATCATAGCTTTCACTGAGACATGGCTCCCCCCAACCCCAATCTCACCACTGATGCCGTCAGGACCGACTGGACCACAATACTGAATTAACGGGTAAAACATAGGGAGGAGGGGTCTGTCTGTATATGAATGAATGATACTGCAGTTCTGTTAATGTCACAGAACTAATCCACCAGATATTGAACTTATTTGTCAATGTGTTTGTACCCATTTTAGTTCCCTCTGGGGCCGGTTCTAGAAACAGAAAAAAATAAATGTTTAAAAAACAAACGTCCTGCCACCTCAAATTAAAGTTTGCACAGGAGGAAGGAAAAGGTAAATGAGTTTCACAACAACAGGAGACTTGGAGGAATTAGTAATGCATTTTAAGTTTCACTTTCTAAAAGGAAATACTGATTCTGCCTTCCACATTGTATTACTATGGTACAGAGATCACAGACTATCTCACTGGAGGCTCTGAACTTTATATTGGGAGATTTTTAATAATGTCTCACTGAGGAAGACCCTAGTATATTTCTATCAGTATGTCTCGTGTCTTGCCTCAGGAAGTTTACCAGCATCAATGGCTTGTAAACAAATGCACAATATTACCAAGATAGAGATTTTATGACAGTTCTTACAGATAATACCATTTCTTGACTTTAGGGGGACCCCGTGAGCAGAAGGTTCCCTGGTGTGACTTCAAAGCACTAATGGAGACGAATAAGAAGAAACTGCACTTCAAATATCACCCATAGAAGAAAAAAAACTACTGGAAAAGTCCTTTTTTTTTTTTTTTTTTTTAAATTCCGCCATTACAGGAGAGTGAGAAAAATGAAATTGTTGGGAGTTTTATCTGTCCTTGATAACTTTTCATCATCTCCTGCTGCTGTGTAGATTCCCCTGAGTTCTGCTCCGTCTGATGACCCCCCCCCCAACCTTTAACTTCAGTGGATACAAACACACAAAAACACACCTGCCGAGAGCCAAGGGGTGTTTGAGGAGGAAAGGGCAGGCCCCATGAGCTTTAGCTTTCTTCTCTCTTATCCAGTCCACCCGACAACCTTTTCTTTTTTTCCATATTCTATGTTCTAGCGCCTCAGTTTCTGGGCGTAACATCAGTCATAGACGGAGGAGGGTACACACACTAAATGGAAAAACCACTTACACAACGAGTTGTGCGTTTCCTGTTGTGTTCCTCTACCGTAATCCAAATATTCTGGTGAGGTTTTCATGTCATTTACTCTGACTGACACTTGTTCAAGGTTCTCTGGAGAGAAGCTGAATTCAACAGAAACCCTCGGGGGCCAGACCAGCTGAGAGGACTGCAGATTTGGAAGGAGCAACAGAGCAATTAATTCTGCAATTCATTTATTTGGTTAAAGGGTCCACGTATAAAATGTGTGTTTTCAAGCCTACATGAAATTTGTGCAGTAGTGAGTTTTGTACACATCTATGTCAACAACTATTTCCATTCCCTAAATCATAACAAAAGCCTACATTCTGATTCTGATTTCTCTGTATGATGGTCAGCTCTAGTTGGTCAGTTCTTCAGTGCTTATAGTTTCGGCTCTTCTATCCTATTCGATCCATCATCTGTCTGCTTGTGGATGTGATGGTGCAGTAAACTATAGCAGAGCCTGTATATATTTACTACATCATCTTCTTCTTGTGCAGTGGTTCTCATTTTTTTTCTCTTTTGAGCCCCCGTTTGGAGGATGGAAAATCTCCAGGCCCCCCTCTACCCCAAAAACATTGTAACAGTGGTGCAATTATAACTTTTATTGAAAGAAACATCAATATCATAACATCACTTTTTGCTTTTCCTTGAATCATTTTTGTGCACATTAAAAATAACTTTGATTTTTGCATGAACAATACAAATAAATTGAACAAGACTGCTTCCTGAGACAGTATTTTCTAAATAAAAATAGGAAATGTGTAATTTTCTTACAATTATGACAAAGAGTTTTGGGTGTTTTTAATAGAACAAAAAAAATTTGGTAGCAATAAGCCTATTTACAATGCACATCTCAGAATATTAAAGTACAAACTACAAAAACAGAAACATTGCACTTTTTTTTCTTTTCTGGACAAAAAATGTTTGAGATAGTTTGAGAAACACTGCTCTTGTAAGATAGCAGTTATGAATCAAAAAGAACTAAATTCATTAAAGTCAAATAAAGCGATAAGTATAATTTTCCAGAATCTGTTTTTTTACCTGCAGTATATCATGATTTAAGTGTTTTTAAGCTCCTGGTCCTTTCACAGTAGTGCAACACTTCACTTCATGCTCAGTTGTGCAAATTAATAGAAATCATTGCTAATTCAACTTTTCCTGAACTGAAAGTATAGATAAAGGACGGACTAATGAAACATAAAGTGTCAATAAGTGAGATACTTGATAAAAGCCTCTCTCTTGACCAGGGGAATGCATAAATATCCGCTTTGGCAGATACAGAATGATCTAATGCTAGGTAGCTGACACGTTGACATCAGCTAGCATCAAACTTCATTTTTTTCTCATTTGTTAAAAATTTTAATTTTACTTATCAACTGCAGAAAGAAATGTTCTATCCAACAATACAATGGCACTGACAGACAGTCAACTAAAATGGGACATCACACTGAATAAAATTACAGAATCACTGAAAAAAAAAAAAAAAAAAATTGGACCAGCTCCCAGAACAACATAGACTCCAACACGGAAAACCTTAGATATTGAACCTTTAAGAAGATAGAAGTAGAAAGATAGAAAGGTCCCTTCTGCCAGCACAAACGGTAGATCCATTTTTGTTCTACACTGACATCCCCGTGAAGAATGTACTGTATCTCTATAAAAGTAGCACACATTTTGCTACCTCCAACATAACCGGGCAGACAACTTCTGTGTTGGAGAAAAACTCAGAGCGAGAGAATGGCAGTTTGACAGTTTAGTTTTTTGTCTGAGCCAAGACAGCCAAGGAACTCTGAGTTTGCTGGGAATCCAGTTTCTCCACAGCCAAAACTCTTATCTTTGTGTCAGCTCTTATGAAATTTTCAGTGCTTTTTTTTTTTTACTTTTTATATTGATATGTAAAACTTGAATGTTAATACCTAAAAGCTTTGCATTTGTGGGCCAAATGCTAACATTTTTGAAAAATTCATGGTCATTTCATCCTTAATAAATACTTTAAAATGCAAAATTTGAGGTTAAGTGGTGCTGTTTAATACAGATATTTATTTCTGGCAAGCTAAAATAAAATAGAGGTATCTTAGGGATAGAGTTATGAAGGTTTGTTGTGGTTTGATATATTTTACTAGGGCTAATTATACTAGTTTTGAGAATTTATGTGTTAGAGTGAATCTCATTTTCTCACTCAACAGTTTAGCATAAGATAAAACATTGATTTGCAAAAGGATTTGTCCAATTTGTATCTGCAAAGGTGACTTCATTTGGGCCGTGCTGATTACATTTTTATATCACGGATGGAATGATCAGGGCCACTTGCAATGACAAACCCACCAGAATCATTATCCAGCTCCAATGACACACTTCCTTTCAGCCAATGATGTTTTTCATGTCCTTTTTTTCAGGGGACTGGTTTTACAGCCCACAACTTTTCTTTCATCTACCTTTTATGAGGTAAATGTACTTCTAATAAAGTGTATGATACTTCCCCACACACTAAAGAACAAACAAAATTAGCATCCTGGTAAATACACTAGCATTTAGAGCTAAAGAGCAACATTTTCCTCTCAGGAGACAGTACAGCTGAAAACAGAGACAAACTGAGATAAAAGAAGAGTAAACTTACATTTATCTGGGGGATAGAGGGTGAATCCAAATGTTTAACAATGCTGCTTTACAAAAAGTGCCAATAAACAAAGTAGGGGTTTCTAGCATTTCACGTTGAAGGAAAAAAATGTAAATAGGTCAAAACCCCAGCAATGCCTCTACTACAAACAACAACTTTAATGTAACCAGCACATTTCGTCATTAAGGTCATTACAAAGTAGGTTTCAAAGGCGGTCAACAGGGTTTTTCAGTTATTTGGTTAGAATTTGCAGTTAGTTCTTAACTAATGAACCTCCTCCCATGTTTTCAAGGTCTTCACCAGCTTATATAAAACAGCCATAAGCAGAAATGCACTAGGATCTTCACTTCTACTTTTGGGATTATTGATAAACTCAGCTACACTGGCACTGACATTTAAAATAAATTACTGTATATATTTATGTATATTATGTGCACATAATGATATGTATATTGTTTCATCATGGTGCCTATAATCTGTTGGGCCTTGTTGGATTTTTTCTCTTTATTAAGTACTTTATTAGGTAGGTAGGAGTGTTAACGACCCATCTGTTTTTGTAAATTTCTTTATAAATATTGTGTTTACAACAAATTCCCCATGTATATCTGTGTACACATAAGTAAATGTATACAATCAGTATTGTACATGGAATGCACAAACTCAAAATAAACAAATCAATCAATCAATCAAATAAATCCAAATAAGTGTAAAATTACGACCCACTGTTGCATCTTATTACATGACAACAACCAGCAGACAAACCCTTTAAGTATACTTATACTGGTCATGCTTACAACATTAATTATGTTTTGTGTATCACTTAAAACCAAGGGAAGTGCAAATTCAGTATTAAAAAAAAAAAAAAATCACTAAATGCATCACAATGCACCATTTTATTGCATGAATTATGCTCATGAGGATGACCTATGGGGAGCAGCCATTGCTGGCTCTGACACAACTGTCATTGTTTCCAGGTGATGAGTATGAGTAAACAAGCAACAATCAGTCAGTGAGATTGAGTGGAAAGCACACATCTGTGCTTATCGTTTGTGCAGCCGTAAGCTTAGTGTTCCGTCATTTTCCTAGAGACAAAACCCAGCACTGGCCAATACTGCGTCATCTTAAATTGGCCAAACCATTGCAGCCCAGGTAATCAAACAAATCAATGAGATTTCATTACTACCGGTGCTGGAACAGCCCGTGAAGGAGGCAACGTGTTGCTGACCATGCATGACTGACAGAGGAGTGGCTTATGCATACTTGACAACAGGCAATAATCTAAGTTAGACCCGTTTTACACAGGGCTGGTGATCATTGAGAGACCTTTAGGTGATGAAAAAATGGCCTGATCTCTCCACGATCTTTAAATAAGTGCCTAGCAATCACCAAAATCTCTTAGTGACCTTCCATTGATCTTCATGGTCACCACCGTCTCCTCAAAGTTTTGACTCGGTCCAAAACAATCTCTCAACGATTGCCAACAGAATCAATCTCTAAATAAACACTCAAGACATGCTCAAGGAGCCCTCAACAATCTCATTCTCTCTCAGCAATCTTTCAATGAAAGCCAGATTTTTCCACCCCGAAGGTAGAGATGGTTGAGAGAGATTAGTGAGAGAATCGGTACAACTATCTTGATGAACTCCCCCCCCACACCTGGTCCAACTGACCAGACAATTTAAAGTAGGGATCCTCAGGCACAACAAGTGCACAAACATCTTGCAAACATTTACACAGAAACAACTTTTTGAGGCTTAGGAAATCATCGAGAGATTGGACCAATTTTTGATCACTCATTCGTCACCCAACTATCCTCATGCTGTGTAAAAGGGGCCCTTACCAGACAGAATCGCCGATATTAAGCGTGATCTTTTCAGATAGCTAGAAAAAAAAAATTCACTACAAGTATCTCTTAAACATCAGATTGTTTAATGCAAGTCAAAAGATGACGATATGCCAGTCCAGTACTGGTGACGTTCTTATATGGGGACATATTTCTTAGTGGGACGGCTTAAAAAAAAGAAGGCTGGAACTTCACTCAGAAACTTTCTTCATTCTTATCACAAAAATAGTCATCCAGCCTTACATATGACACTGTCACAGCTTAAATGAACCAGTTATATTAGTACATTTTACAGTCATCTGTGGTATTTTGTGTAATCTCAGCTTGACCTTATGTTATCCATTTTGTGCAGCTTCTACTACTACTAATGTTAGTAAAATCAGAAATACTATCATCAGAAACTGCAAACATTCATATGTGTTGATTTGGGCATCACTGACAATCAGCCTGTTCTGCTGTTCAGGTATAAGCACATTGGTCTACACTAGGATATACTAAATCTTGAGTTGTGTACCCATTTTTATTAGGTTGGAACACAAAATAATGCCATAATACATCATTTTATTTTCCTAATTAGAACAGAAGAGTGTTCTTGTGTCCTGTGTTGGCCTATTCAGTCTTAATGAGTATTATGTCTGGAGGTGCTCATTAATAAAAGCTTAAGACTGAATAAATTGGACAGAACTCTCTAAACAAAGCATTCTCAGTGTCAGGGGAGGTTAGAAGAAATTTTTTAAGAGTTTGAAAAGTAGAAAAGTAGGTTGTGTAAAGCATTTTAATTTGTTTTTTGTCAACTAACTGTTGACATTATTTTGTTGTCCACGACTGACACTTTGACAATCTGACATTCCTTCCTCTGCTCCGGGGCTTTTCTCTGATGTAGATGACATTAACATTTTTTTATAGCAGACAAGTCTTGTTTGTTATTTATTTGATTTTAAGGCACTTTATTGTGTATTTTTCTAAGTCTGGGTAAGTTTGTGAGCCTCTGGGTTACGTCAACACCAGCAGACACAAAATAGGCACTTTTACAAAGATTCCAGAAAACAAGGTGAGATGGTGATGCCACCTCTTTGCCACCATTGACCACAGCCAAGCCAAAGGAGTAACAGAAATAAGACTTTTACACAGCGGACCTGTGTTCCTGCTTTCCTATGGAATCAAAGGGGCAGTGATGCAGTGCAACATATAATGTGACATAACTTGTGTGTCAGAAATACCCCGAGCATAGCAGTTTTGCTAACCTCTCCAGAGTCTTTCACTGTTCCTCAAATATTAGCATGGATACAGTCCTCTGCCCAAAGTGACAACAGTTTGTGGATCTCCCCTGTTCAACATTTTTCTGGTCACATTGATATGTTTGTTTACTGGTCGCTAGGGATGTAAGGATGCACTCACGCCATGATTTGATTCAAATCTTGATTTTGGGTCCACGATATACAATTCAAATCAATTTTTTTCCTTCCAGACTGCTCTTCCAACCAGTGGCTATATGATGATTAGCTTGTAGCTCCAATAGCTTATGTCACAGCAATGTCCCTGTTTCGTGCATTATCCGTCACAACAGCTATCTCATGATTAGTCTTTTCAAGCTCCCAATCTGCTTTAGCAAACTTCAGAATCTCTGCCATGTGCTCTCCAGTATGTGTTTCGAAGAGAGGACAAGTTATTAATACAAAACTCGCCATGCGCAATGGAGCTATTGTACCCAGAATGCTTTGTGGAAGCGTCTTGACGCGTCGGGAATCTTGACGTGTTGGGACGTGTCCCATAGAATAGGTGCGGTGCGGAGCAGAGTCCGTGACGCTTTCTAGTCAGCGTTTTGGATGAGCCGCTTACCCACAATGCTTTGCAGAAGCATCTTCATGCGTCAGAACGCATCCTATAGAATTGAGTAGGGATGGTGCGGTATGGAGTCTACAACGCTTGCACGTCAAAACAAGCGGCAGATAATAACAGACAGAGCCTCCTATTGTTTAAGTAGCACATCAATTCCCCTTTTTTGATGTATTGATTTTTAATCCTTTTAATTGTATTGATTTTTAACGATTAAGGATATATTCTTACATTCCTAATGGTCGCACATGCACGTCATCAAAACGCCACACTTTGATTGCAGAAAGAGAGGTGTTTCCTTTAAATAGTGTTCCAGGATCATGATTCCACCTTTATTACAGCTCTGTTACTACCTCCAGAGGAGGTACAGAGGCGTAACAGACATGGGACCAAATGATCCACCATTTCCTTTACACCGACGTCGTTATGAAATAAAGGTGAAATATTCCCTGAACAGAAGTGCTGTGTAAAAGGGGCTTTTAATAGCATTGAACGGTATCTGTGTAATTTATATGTAGCTTAGCAACTGACATTACAGAATAGATCAAAGAATATCAGGTTACTTTGATATTCAGTGTGAAATGGGATGGGATGACATGGGATGCCGGAGCCTATCCAGACCACTAGTGGGTTCACTCTGGACATGTCATCAGTTGATCACAGAGCTGACCTTAACAAACAATCATCTACGCTCACATTCACATGTACAGGAGGTTTAGACCAGTTAACCTGTTATGGTGCATGTGTTTGGACAGCAGGAGAAAGCTGGAGAACTTGGACAGACCCCACATACTCACATAGGACTTAGGTGTTATTGCGCCTCATGAGTGGCCACGAGTTGCAGCAGCTCTTGCTTCTGATTTTCTTTCTTTTGTATTCCTTAGTATCGATCTCTACTTTCCTCGTTCTATCTTTATTTTCACTAAATCCCCTAGAAGTTGCACACCTAGGGGTATGCATCATGTAATGTTTGTGCTACTTTTTCTTCTCTTTTGATGACCGCCATGAGAGATCCCACAGCATCTTTACTATCAGTTGCCACCTCCACATCCAGGAGAGTCTGCACTGGATCCTCTGCAGTTTGCCTTCCATCCAGGCATCAGGGGTGGATGACACTGTCGTCTGCCTGCTGCGCTGGGTCCCTTCTCACCTGGAGTCTCCAGGGAGCATTGTGGGAGTCATGTTTGTCTCCAGTGCTTTCAACACCATCCAGGCGTCACTGCTGCGGGAAAAGATGGAGGAGACAGGTGTGGACCAACACCTGGCTGGACCACCGACTACCTCACTGATAGACCACAGTACACAACTGTGTGTCAGATGTGGTAGTCTGCAGCACGGGGCACCCCAGGGGATGGTGCTCTCACCATATTGTATTGATATTTATATGTAAAGCACTTTGTGCTACATTTTAATGTATGAAAAGTGCTACATAAATAAAGATGGATGGATTGATTGATATAACAGTCCACAGTAAACCCCCCTCATATCTCACCATGACTACTTAAATTTGAAATGTCTACTTTAAGTTCTCCATTTTTATGGCTATTTGTATAAATACCAAATCTCTTTTTCAACCTGTCTTCATCTCTGTACTTGTGTTTTATAAGATGCTGCTGTAACTGTGAAATTTCCCCATGGTGAGCTCAATAAAGTCTTTTCTATCTGGACCAGGACCTTGTTGTGTTCAGCTGACTGTCTCACAGCTGGAATCACCGGTCCCTGTTTGACGTGACTGTCATTCTACAGTCATCACTTAAACCTTTGGCAGTGACAGATTTTGTTTCCACAAGCTTTGTCACTTCAGTTTTTAGATTTTGCTCCACAAGTTTCTGAGGTACAAGATGAAAAAATTCTAAAGATGATATCAGTTTCAAAGTTGTTGTTTTTTTGGGTTTTTTTGCAAATAAATCAGTTATGCAAAAGAAAAATGTGTTGTTGCTTTTGGCTGCACCTTTATTCCATGGTTCTTTATCCAACAGAGGCATAACAGGTAATTTATATTCATATTAAGTCTTTTGATTTGGACTAAGAGCAGAGGATTACCAACCTACTAACCTCCTATGAGACTTTGACAGAGGATAAAGACAGTTGAGTTTATCATGCTAAAATGATTATTAGTGCTGATCACAACTCACTGCCTGGGCTGATGAAAATGTCATGAGCTTTTCAAGGATCTTTGCAGACTCTTTAATTCATCTTCTGAAAAGTGAATTTATATAATTTATTTATCCATTAGCCTGACCAGCAAATCTCTCTTTCTCACACACACACACAGTCTCATCAGCGTCATCTCCGACCATAGTGAGATTCCTCTGAGGTTGTGAGTCGGCCTCAAGTTGCCGACAGATCCAAATGAATGACAGCAACCTCTCTGAGCCATTCAGGCTGGAAAGAAGAGCGAGCAGAGGGGAATAGAGTCAGGGAAGAAAAATGAGAGGGATAACAAATAGAAAGAGAAGGATGGGTGACTGGGGACAAGATGTGGAGGAGATGCTGGAGGGAAAGAAAGGAACAAAAGAGCCAAGGCAAAGCAAGAAGTGGACGAGCCACGAACAGACGAAGAAAGAGCCAAAGAGAAGGGAGGAAGAGAGCTGAAAGGGCAAAGATGAGAGAGAATAACAGCAAGAGGAAGGAGAAGATAAAAGGAGACAGGGAGACAAGCAGACACAGATGTGATCAAATATACATAAGAACTGTACAAGCAAAGGATGAACCTGACGGACGAGTATAGTGTGACGCAAAGAAACACAGACGGACGGAAACTGAAGTGACACGGTGATAAATGCAATTACACCGGAGACAAGTGTGCACGTCTGTGTTTACTACGACACAGAGGAAACGGTACAAAACTACAGGCTAAAGCAGCGACACTGTTGACCAGTCATCAGGTCCAAGAATATACTCAACTGTTTTAATCTGAGAACCTACGAGAAGCAGCAGTGTTGTACGATTAACACCACCATAACACAACGCCAGTGACATCTGATGAGATGGATTATGACAGCGTTGGGTTTACACTGAATCCCATCACATCTGTGTGAGAAAACACTCCTCGTTCTGACTTGGGGTCCGGCTGTGGAACAGTTTGTAGGTTCAATTAAAGCAACGCTCCAACAGCATACAGCAGTTTAGACAGTGATGGTCCGTCCTACAGGCGATATAGGTGGTTGCCTAGGGCACCACCCAGTGGAGGGCGCCAAACATGCAGCAAAAAAGGCCATAAGGGTTGCACTGTAAAACAAGTGTGAAGTGTGATCATGCAAAGTAAAACATAAAGTAGAAATCGTTACTTTAGGTGAATTTGTGCCTCAGATTTTTGTTCATTTTGTATAATATATTTTGATTATTTAACATGTTATAGGGATCCCATTTGTAGTATAGAATCTTGCACACGATGTATTATTTCTGATTAGATTTCTGATTTTATGTTCAGATTCTTGAGTGTGCATTTTTTCTCATCTCTTGTGTTTTTAATAAAGACGTTGCACTACTTTCCTGTAAAAAAAAAAAAAAAGTGGAAAAAGTTCATTTGTTTTTATTTTATTATTATTATTATTATTATTATTATTATTATTATTATTATTATTATTATTATTATAGAAGACATTTATTTTATTTTATTTGGAAAAAAATTGAAGATATAACTTCAATGTTTATAATCCTTGTTTAAATAAATG
>JAPTGZ010000009.1:11043121-11054564 GCA_029814645.1 Fowleria isostigma
ATGGAGCAATACATGAGCAGAGCACAGAAAGGAATAGGCAATAACACCAGAGGAGCCAAACACCAGCTACTGGTTGAGAGGACAATTGCTTGAGACTGCAAGATGAGGAACACCAACCTGTGCACTGGTTGGATTGACTACAAGAAAGCCTATGACTCAATGCCACACACATGGATACTCGAGTGCCAAAGCTGTACAACATCAACAAGACACAAAGAGAGTTCATCCAGAACTCGATGAGGCTGTGGAATATGACTCTGGAGGCCAACTCAAAACCAATTGCAGAGGTGAGCATCAGATGTGTCATATATCAAGGAGATGCTCTGTCACCCCTGCTGTTCTGCATAGGCCTAAACTCCCCCAGCTAGATCATCTCAAAGAGTGGCTATGGGTACCAGTTCTGAAGTGGAACAGCCATCAGCCACCTCCTCTACATGGATGATCAAGCTGTATGCTAAGAATGAGCGTGACATTGACTCCCTGATTAACCTCACTCGGTTCTACAGCAAAGACATTGGGATGTCATTCAGATTAGATAAATGTGGGTGGATGATATCTAGAAAAGGAAAGGTGATCACAAGTGCAGGGGTTGACCTACCTGAAGGGAACATCATAGATGTGCAGAACAGTTACAAATTCCTGGGGATCCCAGAGGCAAATGGTAATCATGAGGGGGCAGCTTGGAGGTCAGCCACAGCCAAATACCTCCAGAGGGTAAGACAGGTCCTGAAAAGTCAGCTGAACTGCATTTTTCATCATTTATTAAAATGTTATCTTCTGAATTTTGTATTTTTCACTTAAAATCAGTATTTTTCTATATAGTTTACTGATTATGTATATTCATAAAAACTGTTTGTAAATTAAGTGGTCATTTTATCAAACAGAGAAAACTGGAGAAAAAGTGACTTTCTTAGCAAAACATATAAAAACAAGTTGTATACAGCCACTGTCATTTGTCGAAATTCATGGGTTTTCACTGGTGAATCAATATTCCTGAAGACGACGGTGTTTCCAAGTTCAATACAGAGCCTCTGAACATCCAAATAGGTCATATCTGATGCTGTGGATAAAGTGAGAAACGGCCTTTAACATGAATTATTCAAACATATTGATAGAATTTGTGGTTCAAAGGTTATTAAACCCTTTAGATCAGTAGATGCTTTTGGTCTCCAGTTGCTGCTTTGGTCTATGAGGGTTAAAGTCCTTTGAGACAATTGTTTGATTTGTGGTAGTAGAACTGAATTGAACACAGAAGAACAATGTAATTACTGCACATCTTCTTCAACACTACTGTATATGTAAATTCAGGAAGTGCTCCTCTGGCCATAACCAGTGACATATTGAGGCTGGACTTCAGTTAAATCCACACTTTCCAAATGTCAGGTGGTGTGTCATTTTGGTATATTGCTATTCATGAGATTCCTGAGTCTCTGTGGCACACCAGAGTGGCAGGTTGACTGAAAGTTGAACAACCAGATGGGAAAAAGACATAGAGAGAGAGAGAGGGGGTCTGTGAGAAAAAATGTATAATGGAAAAAAAAAAAATCAAATAATGAGAAAAGAAAATGAGAGAGCGAAACCGGAGAGAACAGTTTCTCCATCAGTAACCAGAGAAGCATGACCTTGTGCGTTGCTGCATGCCCTGCCTTGGCTGGCCTAAAGCAACTGTATAACTTTAGCCTAATGTTGAAATGAAATTCTGCCACAGCAGGATCCAACTGTAATCATAAATGCTCTCTCAAAAGATATGTTCCTGTGTTTGGCATGGTTCTCCACGGAGGACCAGTCAAATGTGGCATTAAGTCTCAATTTGTGTAACCATCATAAAGCAGTGATCCTAAACAGTGTCAGACAGTGTTGTGCAAGTTACTTCCAAGCTGTAATCTATTAAAGATGTTTCTGCAGTTAGAACATGTGCAATGCAGAAAACAGTCTTGTATAGAGCTGCTACTCAGTGGAATAGGTTGCCTTATGCTGTGAAAAAAATCTAATGTAAGAAGCTTTAAAATTAGTCTCAAGAAAAGACTAAGTAGGAATTTGTCTGAATTTGAAATACTGTATAGAGAAAATTGTAATTGGGAACTGACACAAAAGTAATGCTGGGTCTTTATGGGTTAAAATATAACAATTACTTCAACTCATATTCAGTTTCATGATCATCCTGCATCTCCGCTTTATGATTCATAGTGGACATAGACGATCTGTTCATCTCTGCCTACAGTCAAATGCTCTGTCACCATCCTGACCGCTATGACAAATAACCATGAGGTCATCACTGTGCGCGTGACTTAAGAATCAGGCGTATGCTGATGACATCAGAGTCCTGCTAAGCTGAGTCACAACACCAACTGGAGAATATGGAGGATTGTTTTGGTCTGACGACACAGAGAGGCTTTTGGACGGTCATATGATCTACCAGCAGCATCCATTATAAGAGGTGCAGATCCACACCCTGAGTAACATACACACTAAGTGATGTTTTGTTGTGGGATAGGGCCCCTAATGCACTCGGTTTGAGTACTGAGCAGCCAGGCACTCCAGTTTCAGTCGAATCACATTTATGGCAAAACCATCTGCTGCCAATTGATTACAACAACATCTATTGATTTTAATGAGCAAGCTCAGCAGGAGAAGTCATTCACTCATAAGGAGGCAATGAGGTATGACAGAGGATGGTGACCCCATAATGTGCCTGTTTAATTTTTAATGCCTTTGTCCTTGTCCACTCCTTAAATTACATCATGTTTTTTAGACATTTTTTGTCTCTTTTTTTTCATCAATATGTGTCATTTCAGTGTTTGTTCGGCTAAGAATACTTTTCATATATACTGTGCATCTATGTTTGCTCATGGGTATAATAATGGCAGTGTTTTCATCAATTTCATTCATTCATTCATTTGTTTTGAGCAGAAGAAAAACAAAACATTTTACATGTACAAGGAACTAATAGCAGAGCAAAGACATTAATAAATAAAGGTGACTGAGATAATATATCAATTGCCATGTACACTAGTAATAACAAAAGAAATTCAATAAGACAATTTATTAAATCGAACCCCCACCTTATATTTATACAACGTAACATTTTCTTCCTTAAAGATAAGGTTACAGGTATTTAGAGTCCGAATAATGTAAATAAAAGATGGTAAACAGATTAGGAAAGCTGATGTATATTACACATATTTAACTAAATGATAGTCTGCATAATTTATAATACAATATATTTCAACAATAATTACATACCAACAATGGCAATGGAACTGACGTACACAATGGTGAACTAGAAGTACATACCAATAAAGGTAAGAAAGAGCTAAGAATGTAATGACCCAGCAATTAACACTAAGCCCCGCCCTCCCCGTACTTACCCAGACCATATGTTTGTAAAGCGCTTTAAAACCGTGAATGTTTTGGTATCATTTGTGATGCAGATCCAGACTGTTTCACAGTTTCACACATACAGACACACAAAAACTTCCTGGTGGTTCAAACCTTAGGAGGTGTAACATTTCCAAAGCCTCTTAAGCCATAAGTATTCTCTCTAAGTGTGAAAAACCTTGGTATGTTATTTGGTAGTGATTTGTTGAATGCTTTAAATAAGATTAACAAAGTATAATATTTCACAAGGTCTTGAATCTTAAATAAACTGGATTGAATAAAGAGATTATTACTATATGCTAGAAATTCCACCTTGCGCATTATCCTCATTGCTCATTTTTACAGTAGTGAATAATGGATGTATGGAACAATAATAACTGTTTTCCCACACTTTGATATAACAGGTGAGATAAGGGAACACTAAGGAACAATATAATGTTCTGAGAGCATCATGATCCAGGAATGCCTTTGCTTTATTCATAATTAAGAGGCTTTTCCAAATTTTAGTTCCAATACCTCTGATGTGGGCATTTCATGACAACTTATTATCAATTATTACACCTAATAATTTAGATTCAGTAACACTTTTCAATTCAGTTTTGACTACTCGTGCTATTTTCAGAAATGGTATTCATTTTAATGATAAGGTTTAGACGCTGACAGCGTTTGAGTTTTATGAAAAGATATCAGGGTTTGGTTTAGTAAAGGAAAATGTCTGCAAGTATCTGATTAAAATAAAAGATTTGCAATAAATTTAGTAACATTTAAACCAAGCCATGATGTTTTCTCAACACCGACCAGTGTGCTTTTATTGCCTCAGCATAAAAACCTGCAGGGGTTGAGATGCACCCACCAATATCCCATAGAAAGTAATGGATTTTGCATCTTCAACCCCCACCCCAGCTGAACCCCACCCACTGCGGAGAGTTTGAAAAGGCTGATGTAGACCTTATATTGTTGATGCATGTGTCTGTAAATGTTCATACGATATTGTAGGCTCATATCGACATTAAAACGTATCTGTAGTTATACAGGAGCGGCATTTTTTTCTCTTGACCGACCTGAGAAATCCATGTAATTGAACTTTCTTTTCCCTGACCACTCCCCCACACGTGGCTGCCTCCTCTTGCCCCGCTCTGTGGTTTGATAAACTGCCCTGCTTCACATCTCTTTCCCATTGGCAGTCGGCTACAGACTTACATTAAATCTTGTTATGCCAAGTGGTCTGCACGGCTCAGCAGGCCGAACTAGACAAACCGCTCAGCCGGGCAGAGGGGTCCTCTGGCTGCAGGTACTCATTGCTTGTATTGACAGAATCCGCCTCTTTCTTCTCTCCTCTGCACTGTGTCAATGAACTGCAGTCTTAAACTTTTCTTCCCTCTTCTACTTTTGATCTTGCCTGCACCCATACTCCCAATTCTTTCTTTCACCTTCAAACATCTTAACAACCTATACTTTCTCTCTTGCTTTTATGTTCTTTCTTCTTTTTTTGGACTAATTGACTCTCCACACCTCTGACAGCCACCTACTGCTATCTTTCTCCCTCATCCCCCCTTATTTGGTACCCTCCAACCCCCAACTCTGGCTTGTTTTTTTCCCCTCTCTCTATCCTAATGCCCTCCTGCAGAGTCACAGAAAGCTGTATTGAATGCAACACTCAGCCGTGGTGCGTGAGCGTGTGTCATGGTTCCTCAACCCCCATCATTGTCATTGTGGCTGTAATGGCATAATTACCCCCCATTATGGGTAAAGGGGGCAGCGGTACTGTAGAGATGTTGACAGTGGTCTAAAGGGGGCATGATCACAGTGATGGGATCTGATGTAATGAGTGAAAGTCTTGTATGTTGTCAGGAGTTTGAGAGAAAAAAAAACACAAAGAAATCTTCTGGGAGTGTGTTTTTTTTCTGGAGACCACCTGCCTTCAGACCCTGTAGTGTGTGTGTGTGTGTGTGTGTGTGTGTGTGTGTGTGGAGGGGGGATACATCATTTAAAGTGTAATGGTTCAGGCTTCATTGGACACACACAGATGGGTCCCACACTGAGGCGACATCAGCCACACCTCCAAAAAATAACACATCAAAGACAAAATTATGGTCAAAGCTTTAATATGTAAAAATTCAGCATTATGACATGTAAACCACTATTTGCTCAACATTGAATCAGTGGCTTTAATTCATGTCTGTAATTGTATAATTAATAAACAATAGGATCTCATCTGAAATCCTGAAGATGCACCTCTTTCTCTCATGTGATTTACAGACTGAAATTCATTATTCCATATCTACTGTGCACTGTTAAATGTTTATTTCTGATGACAACCGCTCCACTAGTCACAGAAGACAGAATGTGTTCTTGGTTAATGAATAACATCATCTGTAGGTATTGTCTTCTGTAGGAGTAGTAGTGGGTTTTGATTCTAAAATCATGTGACTTCAGACTTTGTTTTTGGTGACAGCATGACAATGGCCCAGTTTACACAACAACGCTCTCGGGCGAAAACGATAAAATATTTTATCAGATGTGCATTTTGTTTGGACGACAAATGTATTTTTGGGGATTGCAAAGGCAAAAAAGTGAAACCGGAGTAGAAATCTTAACCCTTTAACTGCTTGCTCAACCATATGGTTTAGCACAATTTGAGTCATTATATTTCAATAGGTGGAGTACCTAACTTATCTGAACCTAATGGAGCCAAGAAAGATGAAAATCACAAAAGACATTTTGGCTGTTTTTGGTGAAAATATGAACGATATGAATAATGTTTTGGCATATTATATTATAAGAGGCTTTTCTGAACAGAATTATATCATTTGATACCGCAACAAAATTTAAATTAGATATGTAATAATTTACATAAAAATGTTTAACAAAATGGTTGATTTGTGGCTTTATGGTGAGAGTAGAAAAATTAAGCCAATATGAAACAATGGATTACTTGCTATAAAATCAAAACTTCTGTTCATTTACTGCTGCAAATATTAAACATTTAGTGGCAGTACATCATGAATATGTTGAAAGAATTAACTTAGTGATTTTTGACACTTGCCGAGCTGATATTAGTAAGTTTGGAGGGGGGCTAATCCAAAGGAATAGGAAATGCAAACATATTTTTGTTTCATCAGGTTTTTCTTGGTGGGGTAGTTAAAGGGTTAAAATGTGCTCCACTCTCACGTCACTGTTTAGAGAAAATGCAAAACTAAATTTTCTCATCGCATAGAGTTTACATCACAGACACGCGCCACTAATTTTGTGATCATGTCTGTTTCTCAGAATCAAGAACACAGAGTACAGTCTTGGTAAGAACGGTCCCAGAGAACGACTGGTACCGCTGAACTTTCCTCCCTGTCTCTGCTGTATTTCTGTTATCAGGTCCGTTATGTATCACCCTCAAATTACCACGATGTCACTGGCTTTGATATCAATTATTGTATTTGTATTGTATTTACATTTCATTTATACATTCTGTATATTTTTCAAAAATGTAATCCATTTTGTTGGTTGAGCCGGGTACAGCCCCTTGGACCTCAGATCCAGTTTGGAGTAAGGCTCTCCGTCAGCTCCTGGGTACATTGACTGCTTGAGGCCACTGAAGTTGTGACATCTATTCATGGTCTAACATCTGCAGAGGCTGGACTTAAATACCTCAAAAGTGCATCTGAAGGCCGGCGTGTACAGCTGTTATATAAAAATGATGATTCCTAGAAAAAAATGAAACACCTACTTGGTATTATCATTATCTGTATCATCCATAGGGCATTGCTTTCTATTTTAAGAGTTAATGGTAATAACTAGTTTTAATATAATTATACTGAAGGTGAATTTTTTTCCTGATTTTGTGGCACAGTGCCCTTAGCATTTGCCTACATTGCCTAATAGGCCAGCTGGCTCTGTGCATGAGGTCACTCAATTATGGAATTATATATTATTATAGAAACGTGTCATCTAATAAAACTACCTGCTCCTTTTGGTTCCACATCATTGGACTTGAATGAAACTTTTTGTAAAAATACTTCACTTCATATGACAAAGAGGCTAAGTCACTTTATTATCCCTGTAAAGAAATTCAGTCTCTGCATTTCCACATTCTAATACTCACTTAGCATTAGCAATTAGATTTAGCATATTATGGGCAGTGAGCTGCCATTGACGGTGCTTGGGGACCAGCTCCAGATTTTCATCAGTACTGCGGTCAAGGGTACTGACAGGACAATTAACCTGGGGATTGTGTTCTAAATGCCAGGGGAAACTGGAAAAAAAAAACCCTGAAGAGAACAACCAAACTGGTCCAGCTTATCCAAACTGAACCTGAAACCTTCTAGTTGTGAGATGAAACGGCTACCTACGACACCACCACACCACCCAAAGTAATGTGAATAAAATGTGTCTCATCTTTAAGCACGATTTATGAGTCAGCAGATTTTTTTTAATCAACAATGCTGATTAAAAACAATTGCCATAATTCTACACTACTTTATGACTTGATTTTTTCATTATGCCTTTAATTATTGTTTAAAATGAGAAAGCCCTGGTGTCAGAAATTACCTGCTGTGTGTTTAGTGCGTGAACATCCATTAAATAAAAGCAATTTGGCCACTCTCTTTACATTGCATTAGACAAGATTCAGGTAGTGCTATCGTTAAATGTAGATGTAATGCATATAAATAGGAAAGAAATGTGTATAAATATGACTATAAATGGATATGAATAAATGTTTTAAATTATATATTTGAATAGTGGTGATGGATTTTGACTGTTTTTTGATACCCTTTTACAAGCTACAGAATATTAAATTGTAAAATAAACCCCTAAATAACTTGTTTTCTTTCAATTAATTAGAATTTTGTCCAGATTAAAAAAACACTCTAATAATAAATGTATTTCTCTATTAACCCTTTAACAACCCTACCAAGAAAAACCTGATGACAAATTTTTTTGTTTGCATTTCTTACTACCTTGGGTGAGTATTTTCTAGATTTTTTCTTCATTTTTTTTTATCATACTTACTAATATCAACTCGTAAAATGTCAAAATTAACTTACTAAGTTAATTCTTTCAACATAGTCATGATATACAGCAATTAAATGTTTAATATTTGTAGCAATAGATGAACAGAGGTTTTGATTTTACAACAAATTATGCACTATTTCATATTGGCTTAATTTTTAATCAGTCATTTGGTTGAGCATGTTTTAAAATTATTATTACATATCTAATACAAGTTTTTTGGTGGTATAAAATATTATAATTATGTCCAGAAAGAACTCTTATATTATGATATGCCAAAAAAGTATTCATATCTTTTGTATTTTCACCAGAAACAGTCCAAATGTCTTTTGTGATTTTCATCTTTCTTGGCTCAGTTAGGTTCAGAGACGTTCGGTACGCCACTTATTGAAATATAAGGACCCAAAATGTGATAAACCATATGGTCGAGCAAGCAGTTAAAGGGTTAATTTCATTACATGCAAACATCATCACACTGACAACAAACAGGTAATGATTTTTTAATTCACATATTATTTTACAAGCGCTGTATGTTAAACAGTTATACCAGCATTTGTATGTTTTGGCAAATACAATGTACACAATAAAAGGGTTCTCACAGTTCAGGGTAACATTGCTTTGGGTCACACCAGAAACCTAACAGGATAGCGTAAACATGCAAATAACAATGTGTTCCCCGTACCAATGCACTAGCGGAGGTTTGACAGAGGCGGTAGTACTTATTGTAACCCTGGGGCAGACCAAGGGAATGTGCAACTGCCTGCAATTCATTCAGTGGTGAAGAATGATTAATATTCTATAAAATAGTTTATATATTCACATTCAAAGCCGGAGGGGGTTGTACGCAGAGACGACACCAGCACTGAGTTGGCGTAGGCATGTTTAAGTCCACACAACCCAGCAGGCAAATGTGTGTTTGTAAGCAACAGAAAGCTTCGACTTTGAAGGCAAAGAGCTGATTCCTAATTAATTTTCCTCTGAAAGCTGAATTTACATGCATTACAGGAAAAAAAAGACGACTGAAGAAAAGCCAACTATAGTTCAAGACTTAAAAAATAGTAAGCTCCATAAAATGATTTTGGGTGGTTTTAGCTTTTGCTCTTGACAGTCTGCTATTCTCATCAAAAAGATAAGCGTCCACTTGTAATGTTATCTGGAACAGTGATGGCACAATAAACAATATGAGTTAGTAAAATAGTATAATAGGTAATAAGAAACTCTGGTTTAATGCCTACATCTGATATGGTGCATGAAATGGAAGAATAAAACAGGGGATTAAAATTTAATTTAAAATAATCACCCGTTCAAGTTAAAAGATGTGCCTGCTGTTGTCCGCTCCTTAATAATAATGGTTATAACAGATATTCATCAGCGATCTCATTTAAACGCTCCCTTATTTTAAATGAGTAACCAAGGGTAAAGACAAATCCTCCCCTGACGGTGAAATGACGGGGAGGAGAACTGCTTAATAACGGAAATCTATTCACTTTTTACGGCTTAAAAACCTGAAGAATACCAATTTGTGGGAATAAAACATGAAAAACACTAGGTTAGCCAGAAGTGATTAGAGTAGATTATAGCCATTTTTCTCTTGGGCTTAACACTACAAATAGGACTAAATGAATTTTAATGAAACAAACAGAATTATAAAACACATCATTTGCAAACTGCGAAATATTACACTTAACTAGGCTTGAGAATGTCATAGTATTCAATGCTGATTTAAAGGGGATTGTAAATATTTAGAGTTCTAGTGCAGGGTTTACAGTTGTGGATCTGAAACATCCCCTTATCCTCATTTAATTAGTAGGCTATTGGTTCATTATTCTCTGTCCATCAAAGTATTCTAGGATTCACAGTAATTCTACAGTCAAACTTGTTAAACACCCTTTAATAACAGCAATCTCTCCAATGCTACATTTTGTACTTTACAGCAAAAAAGTGACTGTCATTCCTAGATCGTTTGCACTATCTAAAATTTAAAAGGCATAGAAATTCTAAGATCCTATGCCATTCAACACTATATAACACTTTATGGCAGCAATGTGGGACTGGTGGCAATGTGGATTTCAAGTAGAAAGGAACTGTTTCAAAAACTTCCATGCAGACTAAAAAATGCCTGGAAAAAAAAAAAAATATGGATACTGAATGTTCAAGGCCAAAAAGCATGCTTGAGCAGATGTGAAATAGTTGAAAATGTATTCTTGCAATCTCAGAAGTTTACATTATGAACATTTACAGTTGTTTCTGATAATAAATATGCAAAAAACTTCAAGTCTGTTTTTTTTTTTTTTTACTAAAGCGCATGTATTTTAAGCATTTATTATTTATAATAATGATAATTAATGGCTAGCAGTGTTGGAGTCAAGACCAGATAGACTGAGACTAAGAAACTGCTGAGACTGAAGGGTATCAAGACCAAGACAAAAGCAAGACCGGGACAATGACACATTAAGGCGAGACCAAGATCGTAAACAGACTAGAGTTAGAATCAATATGGCATGATTACTCATAACAATTGTAGAGTAAAAGACATTATGTCTTTTATTTTAATTCACCCAGATTTGTCATTGTTACATGTTAGGCCTATAGAAAAATTATACATGTAACTTGTTTTTAAAATGGATGCATCTGACTGGTTGCATTTGAAAAGGGCGTCATAAATAATGATACTCTTCTGTGATGATGCAGTTTTTGTACAAATCCCATGACACCACTATGTCCAAGACCAAAGAGAGTCAAGACCAAGACAAGATCGAGACCAAAGAGAGTCAAGACCAAGACAAGACAAAGACTAAAGAGAGACAAGATCAAGACAAAACTGAGACCAAAGAGAGTCCAGACCAACACAAGACCGAGACCAAAGAGCCGAGACCAAGACAACACCGAGACCAAAGAGAGTCGAGACCAAAGAGAGTCAAGGCCAAGACCAAATGAGTTGAGTCCATAACAAGACCGAGACCACAAAACATTGGTCTTGAGACCAGGGCTCCAGATTAACTTTTTGACCTAGGAGCACTGTGCTCCTAACCCTAAAAAGTTAGGAGCACAGGCTAAAATC
>JAPTGZ010000009.1:11068653-11084893 GCA_029814645.1 Fowleria isostigma
AAAAAGCCCTGTCACCCCCCCCCCCCCTTCGTTCACACACATGCACACTTGGGTTCCATTACCACCTCATGTCTTTCCACGCCACTGGCCTGGCGTTGGGGGGAGGAGACTCTTACAGCAAAGCACACCTCTAGTATGAGTATGACCATGTATTTAACATTAAAAAATAACCCCAAAATTCCTGTGTATGATTCCAAATGCACCTTTGACCTGGTAATTCATTTATTCATTCCAAAGCTCTGATTTCAGAAATATGAAGTCCAAGTCTTGAGGCATTCTTTTCCTCCCTTATCTACATCACATAATGATAACGAGGAGACGAGGGTGACTTAAAGTTCACTAGACTACAGGATGTATTTGCATGGGCGTGCACAGGCACAAATGTGCACGTTCATGAGCAAATTTACTCAAACCACTACCACAAAGGTGGGCTGAAACCGCAGTGATTACTCTTGCGCTTTCAGATCACTCTTCATGTCCAATCTCAGTTTCCATCTGTCAGAGAACATTCCTGCGCCCCCTGACTTTAATCTAGTTAATGGTTAAGCAGCGGTGGTTAACCTCTCTGGGGAGGCTGGTCACTGTTTGACAATGAGATCTCATTGCTTTAACTGGGCCAGGGGGACTTGAGAGACATGAGCAGGAACATTAATCCTCTATGTAGCGAAGGAAGAGGAGGAGTAAAAAAGCAGAGGCGGGTGTGGCTGTGGAGGTATGCGACATTCAAAGGTAGCATTTTTATACGTACGTGTCTGTGTCGGTTCTCATTTGTCCAGGTCATCATTCTTCTCGGTTTGATTGCGGAAAATGTTGTTAGACCACCCTTTGCTTTCTTTAATTTCTTGTACATTTTAATCCTGGTACAACTAAAGGTACATTTGTTTGGATAAATATAATGATAACAACAAAAATAGTTCATAAGAATTTATTTTAAGATCTGATCTCTAGCCATTTTCCATGCTTTTCTTGATAATAACCAAAATCACACAAGTTCTTACCAGGGTTGCCAGGTCCACGAAAATAACCCACCCAATGACTTATCAAAAACCACTAAAAAGTTTGAAAAGTAGCCCAATTTTTCCACATTTCCAACCAAATCAAACATTTATTTTGAAAATCAATTCATTAAATGTTGTCACATGCATTAAACAACATGTAAACAAGACCTGCCTATTTCTTGCTAGTACCATTTCTTCTTCTACTTTGCAGAAAAGGGCTACAGCGGTTTCCATTTTTTTTCCCTGGATAAACACTTAAATGTCTCAAAATGTTTACATATTTGTGTCCACAACACATTTTCAAATCAGTCCCTAAAAAACAACTCATAACACAGTATTTTGTGCCGCAAAGGCATTTTTAAAATAGCACAACTGGGCGGGAAAAACCGTGGACCTGACAACATTGGCTCTTACATCAATATCTATGGCATTGTACTGACAAAAACTATGCTTTTAGGTATGCTATGTTTTGGTTTTTTTTCTGTTTTAGTCACATGATACACACAGGGGTTAGTACTTGATTGCATAACCATTGTTTTTGGTGACATCTGATGGTCTCATAATTTTTTTCCGTGATTGTAAGTGTTTTTGGCTTCCGTAAGTCTTTGGTTCTGTATGCTGGATGCATGACCTCATGTCTGTAAGTGTGAGAAAAAGGGGGCTCCCCCTGTCACCTGAGAGCAACAGGCTAGTGTAGCATCACTGAACACATCCAGTGTTGCCTTTCATAGCATTCGAATCGGGTGACGGCCCTAAGGATACGACTTGTCTTTGTTTTATTGAGGTTTCACTTACTGGAGTCCCTCTGAAACAACAACCACATCACATTGAAGTTCCCTCTATGCGTGAGTGAACTTGACTTTGAAAGAAGTAGAAGGATGAAGTTACTCTGCTTAAACTCTTAATATTCTCCTCAAGTCACATCCTGTTCTTTACCTCAGTGAGCATCTCTTTCTTGTCTCCCTGGAATTCAGTCAGCCTCTTAACTACGCCCAACTTTATGCACAGCTCTGTGAATCATCACTTTTATCACTGCATTTTTGTCTCTACATCCCTTGAACTCATCTGTCTGTCTCATCTTCCTACCTGTCTCATTCTCTATTCATCATCTGTCTCTTATTCCTAGTAGGGAATGAAAGACAATGTATGAATCCCCCTGACCATGTGCTATCTCATTATCACAAAAGCCAGAACAGAAGGAGCCAATAGGTGGGGGAGTTTTTGAACCCTGGGAGATCTCGACAGCAGTGGGAGGTAATCCACCCTTTTTTCAAACTGACACTTCAGCTAATGACAATAATCATGAGGAACTGTTCTGACCTACAATAAACTCACTTGTGTAACAATATGTATAAAGTTGCATCAGTTTAGTGCTACAGCAGAAAGCAGTGAAAGTGCATTAAGGCAAGTGCATTTTTAAAATTTGCTTTTCACTGGCGGCTTTAAGGCTGATTCACTCATGTTGCGCATCGGTCGTACCCATATTCCAGTAATACAAAGACACTCAAGTTTCATAGCTTCATTTTGACTCCGTCTCACAGGAAAACAGTGCGAGCTTGCTCCGGGTTCATATGAATATTTAATCCAAAATCAATAGCATTCAATTGGGTTATGACTCCATCAGGCTAAATGATTCTCAATTACATGTCTATGCAAACTGCAAAACAACAAACTTGATGGATACTTATTGTGGAGATAATGTTTGACTTACAGAGTGCCTAACTGATTTAGCCTCTTGTTATTAAGGGCTAAAGTAATTATAACCCAGCGTTTCGCCTCAAGAGCATCTTACATTCGACCCCGGTGGGCATGTTGCAACTGTAAGTCTAAATTTAGGCAATATTATTGGTAATGGATGGTTTGCAAGTAGAGGTCTAATAGGTAATTTATTGTAAACAGGTGTAGAAGCTAGTAGACTTTTTGGATACAACAGATTGAGCTTGTGAGATCAGGGATTGGTCCATGTGGGACGTTAATAAATCCAGTTCCGACTGCATAAATCTTATATTCTACAACTCACTCATTGGTCCAAAACAGAGGATGGTGTGAATGTGTCACTTTGTAAATCATCAAATAGTGTAAAAATGCCAATTCCCTGATCATTCACCATCCTTACGGAAAACATTGTGACTAATGCAAACACGTAGATCCTAAAAAAGACTGAGGAATATAGTTTGGGTAAATTATCCATCAGCCAACCACGGTCTGGAAACATTATATGTCTTCAGTAAATGAATGAGCAGAGTGATCTATGCTTTAACCTCATAGGAGCTAACGGTGGCTAAGGCTAAAATCTCTCTAACAAAACCAACTGTGCATAGGTGTTATAGTTGTTAACTTACAATATTACTCACAATATTGAGAGATTATTGTGATTAACAGTGTTACTCGCTATTTTTTGTCACTGCTGTAGCCCTAGTGTGATATTAGTTTTTTAAAAATTATTTATTTAACCCTTTTTTAACCAAGTAATATATCCCATTGAGATTAAAAACCTTTTTTTCAAGGGAGTCCTGGCCAAGAGCAGCGTGAAATACAACACACAGTTACAACATACACTTACAACATACAGTTACAATAAGCAAAAATTTACAGGACAAGTCAAACTATGGAAAACAAGTGCAAGATATTAAGTTAGCCTCTGGATTTTTGAGAATTTTGTGCATATACCTTAAAAAGAAGATAAATTAACTGGGCTGGAATATTGAAACATAAAATTATTTATATTTCTTTGTGCCTTTAGTTAATAAAATTGAACATGGCAGACATGTTGTGACTCAAACATGTAACATCTATTAATAAAATATTGGACTATATTGGACTAAAATATTGGTACAAAATCTAAATAAATCACAGTGGCCTTTGTTTTCCATTCAACCCATAGAAGAGGAATGAGATGATGTCATTACAAAAGCACCAATCAGACATGTGGAAATATATAATGTTGTTTCTGTTAGTTTCAACCAAATAGTTTTTATGCAGATAGAATGCCATGGCTATCACATGCCTGTAAATGATCATCATTTCAAATAACTGTGATATGCAAATTATATAATAACTATGCTGACTCTTGTGAATGGAGAGTACTATGGATCCTTGCTTGGCCTTTTCTGGCTGCTGTACATTAAGTGTTGAGAGACTCACTGGGGTCCAGGACTGGAAGTGTGGAGTACCCCCTTTGATCTCATTTCCCACTCTCAACCCACAGACACACACACACACACACACACACACACTTCAAGATTTGTCTCCATGGAGAATGATGAAAGATGTACCAACTCCCGATGTCAATTAGCAGTTGGGGAGTCCAAGCTGCACATTGTGTGTGCGTCTTTGCACTGAAAGGAGTGTGGGGAAGGGTGGGTTTAGTTAATGGCAGGGGTAGAAAAGGACACATGTTCAATAATAAGGGCTGAACAAAGGAGGATGGGCAGAGGGAGGGATGGAGGGAGGATGGGAGGATGATGGAGTATTCAGTGTCTGACTGTTTTTCATTAGCTCACTTTGATTTAAGGCTGGAAATCAATATCATGATATTAATCATTTTTTTCACCTTTAGATATAGTCATAGAAAAAATGATTAGACCATAAAAAGTAATCAAAAACAATGGTTATGCAATTAAGTACTAACTCCTGTATGGATCATGTGACAAACAGATAGAAAAGAAAACATGGAATACCTAAAAGCACTGTTTTTGTCAGTACAATGTCATAGCTACTGATGTAAGAACTTTGCAATTTTGGTTATTATAAAAAAAAAAACATAGAAACTGGATAGATATTCCTAAATTAAACTCTTTAGAGTTGTTTTTACTGTTATCATTATATTTGTCCAAACAAATATACCTTTAGTTCTACCAGGCAATAAAATGAACAAGAAATTGAAGAAAATATAGGGTGGTCTATTTTTTTCCATTACTGTAATAGGACATATCACACATCAAATAGTAAAATGTATGATGAGCTCTGCAGCTCTGTTTTACTGTTGGAAATGTGTGAAATAAAACTTGGACGTTGAAATCGGAATATGTATATATTAAACTACAAAGTGGCAGGTTACCCCAGTTCTCCAAATGAGACACTACCATTCAACTATGTGGCGATCTGTGCTGAATATTGTGTGACAATAGGTTATGTTATATGTATGAGACAGTTACGTTGTTTTAAGTGGCCCTTGGTTGGTATCTATGTTCAAGTATGCCTTTTTATAGATTGGCCTTAAGTGTTAGAGGCAGAATGAGACACAAGTGTATCTCACTCCACTAGGTTCATCACCAAGTAAAAAGTGCCTCGGTTCATACACATGCACTCTGTGGCTCTGTGACTCTTCATTTGTAATATATTTTTCAGTGAGGTTGCTCTCTCGGTGTACCTGAACAAGGCTACATTGTTAAGACATTCCTTTAGGCTGTTGGAATGCAGGTATTAATACCGGCCTGATTACACACACAAGCACCGGGAAGAGGAGAGTGAAGGAAAAGGAGACAGGAATAGAGAGGAGAGGAGGTGTGGAGTGAAGAGAAGGAGAGGAAGGTAGCATGTTGAGGCACAGTGGAAGGAAGTCTGACCTGCTGTGTTTGTAATGTTTGAATGAGAGCTGGGTGACGGACAAGAGATCATATGACACTCACAATCCCAAATATTGCTTAGCTTGTATATACTAGGATCAAGTCATCTTCATCTACATCTTGTTTTGTGTGCGTCCATTGAGTGTTCTAATTGTGACACCTCAATTATGCTTTTGATTGAGATTATCAATTCCTCATTTTACGTAATTATCTGAATAAATGCATAATCATTTGTAGATGTTTATGTAAATGGTGATATTCTTTAGGTCCAATAGAGAACACATTTGTCTTGCACTGAAATGCAGTGAATAAGAATAATTTTATGTACAACTATGTATAACACCAATTGGCCATGTTACCCTACAATTACCCCAAATTTATTGATGTCAAGTCATAAATCACTGCAATACAAAAGGTATCACATATTCCAGATTTTCGTTTTATTTTATTTTCCCAATGTGCATTCACATACCAAGGGAGCGTTTTTCTCAGAGTTTGAATGTGTATTCACACTGTGTGTCTGGAATGCATTCCCTATTAACTGAACTAACACTGCATGTGTAAGTGTGACTGTGTGGTGTTTGACAAAGGGGTGCATTGGCCCCGGGTGTAGGATTCGACTGTGTGTGTGGGCGTCCATCACTTTGAGCAGTCAGGACTGTAAAGAGCATGTGAACATTAATACAACCCCAACGTGAACTGGAATCCGGACTTAACTCTGGTTATAAATAGGCGTTGTGTTCAGCCACACATCAATGGCAGTACCAGCTGGTGATGGGGCAGTGGTGGACCTGCAGCAGAGCCCAGTACCATGCCTCCGAAAAGGTCTCACATGGCTCAAATTGTCTGGGTTATTTCCCTTTCTCCTCTCATTCTGTTTCTAACTCTGTGTTCCACTTACTTTCACTGTCTGGATTTTTCCCTTGATATTGGATATTACATTACACATTTTAGATACGATGTCAAGCTTGATTTCTCACTTATCAATATTGAAATATGCATTCTGCCTCTCTTTGTCTCTGAAATTGATGGCCGTCTCTGTCCTGTGTTGCATTATATCATATTGTGCCGCCATGGTTCCATCTTCTGAACGCCAGCTGGTGATATCTGATCCAGCCTGGTCCCCTTGGCAAGGAAGTTAGTAAGGCAAAGCTAGCCAAAAAATCTACCATCTACCACCCTTTTCTGTAGCCCCTCACCCACCCATCCCCGACTCGCCCATCTGTTTGTGTATGTGTATGCTTATGTGTGTCCGTTTGGCTCTGGTTTAGGGGCAGTTGGTGCAACGGTTTAGAAGAGCATCAAAACTGGGCCCACCATCGGCATGACAGGGCCGGCAAAGTCAAGGCTCAGTATATGCCAGAGTAACCCCTAGCTAATGCTAACTCCATCTCTCATTGGCCGAGAAATGCTAAATGTTAGAAGCAGCTCAAAGACACACAGCTCCTATGGATCAGCCAAACAATGGCATACTTGTTTTCGTGTGGCTTCCCACCTGTTTTGTCCTCCCTCACTTTGACTGTTTCCAAGTATCAGAACAGGACCTCCTGTCCTTCATCGGACATTTACTCCTCCGCCCACGCTGTGCGATTCACTTTCTTTTTTTGTCTTTCTTTGCCTTCTCCCATGGGCAGACCCAACATATTTAACTGGATAAAAGAAAAGGCAACAGGGACAGGGAAAGACTAGGGACAGCAGGATGACCATGAACACCAGATCATGTTGCATTCACTTACAACGCATCTCCTTTTCTCTGTGTCCTCATTTCTTTCTTTTATGCTTCTACCCTCCCTACATATTTTGGCAGTCTTTTTTTGGATGCAGCATCCTCCAGTTCCACTTGTATTGTCAATCTTTTCACTCTCTGCTGCAGTAACTACCACCTGTTTGTCTCATTTCTTTGTTTTGTACATTGGATTTCTCAGTCCCTTTGTTTTGTTTCCCATGTTGTTTTGTATCTGTGTTTCCACTTTACGATGTGGTCCGAGCCCCTGCAGTGGATTATCGGTCAGTTGACTCACAGAGGGCAGCCAAAGCCTCCAAAACAAACATGAGACAATATCCGAGTGATTGGATGGTTGGCTGTGGACCGTGGAAGCTGGCCCCCATATCAGCCTGAGCCAGGCTCGGACCACGGGCCTGCCCATAAACCATATTAACCACTTACATGATGCACTGTTTCTGTTTGTTTACAGCAGCTGGCTTTGGTGTAGCACAATCCAAAATGGAATACATTATCAGATAAACACAGAAGTTGCTATCATTTGTTTTCACATAAGACTGCACCGGTTTTTGTTGCATGTGGGTGGCAAGAAAACTGTGAACTGCAGAAGTTCTTTTAAGCAACGCCAACAACTGTGTACTACTCAGACACAGTTTTTCCTGTATTTACTTGCGGTAAGTGGAGGCATGTTCAGTCATCAGTGAGTCCAAGACGTGTTGGTTTTGTTTTAGTTTGAGCTCCCAGTAGGGCTGCACTATATTAGAAAAAACAAAATTGCTTCACAATTGTTGTTTCTGGAATATAGAAACAATTTCAATGTCAGTTTTTCATTGTGCTTTTCCAATATTGCACCACTGGGAGCTCAAACTTGAATAAACTTTCTTGGCAGTATAAAGAGAAAAAAACAACTATTTTCAGCCGCAGATGACTTCAATAATTCTATGTAGAAAGAATTAAACATTACAAAATGATTGGGGTGAATTTGTACAGAATCCATCTGTAAATAAATAAAAACAATGTATAATATAATAAAATAAAAAGCTGAAAAATAACCAAACCATACAGTACATCAAAACACATTGATTTATTCCTTTTTAATTGGCCTAATACCAGTGTAGATGTAGTATTTAACAGGCAGCATTGCATTATGGATAGTTTATAGCGATAATGTTACTAGGTTACCAAATGCATTCAAGTCTGTGTATAGTTTTGTTTTTCTTTAATCTTCCCGTATTAACAGTATTCCATTTGCCCAGTTTTACCTGCAGGAGTTTGTGTTGCATGGTTTGCCGCTGTAGATCATCACCCAAAACCCAATGTAAGATCGTATATGTAACTATGAGAGGTGTAAAAATAGACTTCGATGTGCTGTCACACTTGGGTACAGTACTGGATAACACAAGCTGTAAACTATATGGAAGAACTATAAATAGGAAAGTGCAAATATTAAGCTGAGATGGTGTGATTCATTCTGTGGTGACCCCATATTTTGAAGTCATAAGAAGGTTGGAATTAAATATATTAGATCTTATCCAATGCACCTCCATTGGTTTAGTCCCCATATGTTGCTACTTCACATGTCTGTACATTCAAAATCCACCAGTTGGTGTGATTTATATCAGCAGAAGGTGGTGAGCATCTGGGTACCACTATACTAAATGTATATAATGCTTGGTTGAATCTGGGGAACACATTGTCCTTATTCTACCTAGTCTTCCATCTGCCTTTGCTTGTGCATGGCTGAAACCTAAGCCGGACTGTTCCTTCCAAGTGCTACCTCCATGTGTCTCCCCTTCCTTCCTCTCCACATCAGCCAGTGATTCACAGCTCATTATAGAGATAGATTCGGCTTATCTGCCCCACAGCTACCTTTCTGCTTTTCTGGAAGGCAGAGATGCACTCATGGAAAATTCTGCCGATGATAGACAGCTTCCACTTCTCCTGCCCGTCACCTTGGCTTACTTTTCCTTCGACATTCCTCAGCTCACAGTTCATTGGTACTTCTTCTCACCTCGTCCCAGGTTCTGACAGATGCCTCCCTCCTTCTTGTCCTTTCCCCTTTGCCATTCTCTTTGTATCCCTTGTTGCAGTCGAGTGCCTGTGTGGACAAGCTCGTGCCTGTCTCTACAAACCCCCTCTCGCAAACACACATTTACCTGCTCCACCGTAAATGTTCAAGTTCGCCCCAAGGACCTTCAAACCAACTACAAAATATGTGTAATTCCAACCTGTTATTAAAAAAAGCACACAGTTCTCAAATGACATAAAAACACTCACATCCAGAATACTCAAAGAAAAAAACTCATAGTTTTTTTTTTGCACCACAGCAGCTAAAAATAATCATGAGAAAATAATTGAAGATCTTATTGAAACTCAAGTCAACTGTGGAACAAAAACATATTTTCTAAGCAGGCTGGTGTTTTTAGACGAGGCGCTATGAATAATATATCAAATTAAACTGATGGGTTCATTTCCACTGCAACTCCGCCTTTGCATTCATGTAACTGAAAGAAATTCATATGCGTCACGTCTGCTTTTATCTTTCTATCTTTTTTATCATTTCCTTTTGTCTCTTCCTCCTTACAATTTGTATTATTAAAACTGAACAGGCTGAAATCAGAGAGGAGATTTAAGATTACAGATGTCCAGCAAAACATGGGATGCATTTTTATTTCACTTCTCATTTTTCAGCCTGTTTGATTCGATTGGAGGGAATTTTTTTTTTTTTTTTTTTTTAACTGCTCACTCCATTCTTCTGTGTCATCCAGCTGAAAATATACGCCCCAGTGGAAAGTACTTTTATCCTTCCTATCTTTATCTCGCATACAGTAGTTTTCCACGCGCACTCCCTCCACACAAGCTCTGCCTGCCTCCTTGAATTCTCCTACTTCTCCTTCTCTAACCACTGCTCCAGCATCTCTGTATTATTACCGAATGTTTAGATATGGAGGAGGAGGAGGAGGAGCTGGTGCCAGGGTAGCAGAGGTGCTGATAGCTAAATGTCAACACCCTTATGAACCTCCAGAACCCTCCTCTTTATAGACATTTTCATAGAAACACACACACATACACCATCAACATCTTGCTAGGTTCTCCACCATATGATTTTTTAAGCTTCCAATATTATCCTAAACAACCAGCACTTACAACACCCACCTGGACCATCTGCTCCTGTAAAAAAAAAACAAAAAAAAGAATGATTAAGCAAAACAGAAAACCCTCAACATTTGTGATCATTTTCAGGTTGATGCTTGGTAAATAATACTGTAAACATTTGTCTTTTTTTTTTTTTGCAACCTGAGAAGAGACAGTTTTAATTGTACGCTTTGGTGCTGGTGTTTGCAGATATGTTCACAAAAGTATACGGTGGTAATGAAACAAGGTGTTAAAAAAAAAACATGTAAAATTTAACCTAGTTTAGTACATATACTTCTTTGAAAGACTGCATAGGATGGTATTGTTACTCCAGGATGCACTTTATTAATTAAAACAGGGGAAACAAATCACTATCCACACTGTCTGGTTTTGTGGTATGACACTACCATGATTAAAATGATACAGGGGCACACTGACACACTCCTTTCTCGTGCTTCGTTCTTCCTTTGATGGTGGTATGCTGACGATTAGCAACAACTCTTCGTGCCAGTTTTGCCACATGTGCTTGGCCTATTTTATTTCAGTCCTTACTTATCACCTTCTGTCATCTTTGTAACCCTTGCCTGTTAAGTAATTTTCTTGTCATGACTGTCCTTGTTGTACCCGTCCATTGTATTTCTCAGGATCTTCACTGGAGGCATGCTTTGTATTTTTGCATAAGAAGTGGGTATAGAGGAGGTTTTTATTGATTGGTTGGTGCGGATGTGTAGAGATTTTATTTAAATTAGGGTAAATGTGTATATCAGAGAATAGGGAGGTGTAATGGGAAGCGTAACCTGTAAGGTCACTGGTCCATCTGGTGCAAAAATCTCTTGGGAGGCCAACGTCACACATCAACACATGACCTTTGGTATGTGCATTTGAAAGCAATATAAGAAGGCAACAGTATTGTCTTTTTTTTTTTTTTTTTTTTTTAAATATTTTTCACTTTACTTGATAGTAGTAGTAGTAGTAGTAGTAGTAGTAGTAGTAGTAGTAGTAGTAGTTAGATAGAGGAAACACCTGCTTGTATTTTTGTCTTGTTCCATTCATGCAAATGCCTTGTTTTTATTGTGGGTTTTTTTTTAAATTTTCACACCCTTCCTCTCTCCATCCACTCGTCTTCGTCAGCCCTATTGTATCTTTATCTCCCATCATTTGGAGCTGCAGGTTTGCACAGGCTGAGACACGTGTTGTTTTGTCTCTCTCAGGTTTCATGCATTCCAGATATAATCACCAGCCTGGCCCTGGTGATAATTTAGCTTAACTGATAACCATCTAGACGAGACAGTCAATCACTTTGCAGACAATGATGGATGGTGCCCTCTTGGTCAGGCCTGATGCCCACAGATGAAAGGCATGTATCAGGCTTGGACTCAACTGGATAATACATATGTCATGTTGGACAGTCCAGTCGTTATCTCTTCATACAACTCTGTTCTGCTGTCAGTTCTAATGTCTGTTGTGCTTTACACCAGACAAGTGTCCCTGGAATCAGTCAAAAGGAGAATGAATATTTAATATTTAAATCGGAGCTTCATTTTCCAAATTATTTCATCTGTTCTCTCCAATTTCTTTACTAATCACATCATCATCCAAGCTATGAATAATAATTTAATGAAGCATTAATGAATGTGAAAATGTACTGGGTAGCAGATTTGAATTTTATGAGGACTGCAATAACACACCTTCTCAAAGTCTCTAGTGAGCCTTGATATGTAAATAAGCGAGACATTTTTGGGTTCTTCATGTCGGAAATGTCCAAATTATAAGATGTGGCTGCATAAGAAATCAGAGCTTATAATTGAGATTATCCATGGCTGACATTTCCTCCTGTCCCCTTCTGTCATTTTCATTTACCAAGCTAACTCTTTACTCATGGACAGTGTCCTTATTGGCTGTTTATTTCGGTGTCTTCACACGCATATGTGTATGTATCCACCTAATCTAGCCTTGGGCAGCTTTTGTCCCCTGTGGGCTCAATGTCAGCAGCCTGACTTTGATGTCAAGCCACAATTTATTCGTCTGTCTCTGCGGACTCCCCTGCTGTCCACATAATGTCAGGCAATCAATAATAATGTGACCTACCTACATACCCTGCCTGCCCACCGCTTTAGTTATTCACCCCCTGGCCTGCACTGCTCCAATCTCTGACCTGCTGCCGCCCCTGAAAAACACCCTTTTGTGCCCTGTCCTGACCATTTTTATAGATAATGCCTGTCTAACTATGACAATAACCTCTTCGTCTGTTACCGTGGTAACACAGGAAGCACCCCCCCGCCAACACCACAGCCTCAAATCACATACAAACCAGCACTCTCCTTGTTTGAACAATCATTTTCCTACATGGGGGGGTGGGGGGCTGGAAAACACAGATAGAGATGTATAAAAGCATATATTATTAAAAACCAAAACCAGGACTGATCAGCTGCTTGGCCATGAATATGTTTACTGAACTCTTTTGCCCCCCTCTCTGCCTCCACAAAACCCGCATGTATGTGGAGGTAATAGAGAATGGGGAAAGACAGGTGTGCCATTATGGTGCAGATTAGTGGGGAATGCTGGAAGGTTAACACAGACGGGAGTTGGATAACTCAAATGCATATTTGTGTGCGCTTTCTGGCTCATATTCCCTCGGGTTTATGTCAAAATATGTGCGTATAATATATGATCTGCCTGCCAGTTATGATATGTGTGCTTGCTCTCTCCATATGCTGAATGAAATTTGAAATATGTTTACTGGGTGTGTGAGTGCATACTTCAGCTTTCTTCCATCTCCTTGCCCTCCCCATGTATGGGCGAGAGTAGCCGCACACTATCTCCTTGTCTCCAGCTTATCTTATGGCCTGTCTTGAAGTGTCGGCTGCAGAAAATAGAAACTACTTTGTGTGAATGCATTCTCAAATATGCACTACACATGCAACACAATAACACGAGACACTAAAAGATAAAACAGCATAATGTGAGCAGTGATAGAAGATGTTTTTAACTGTGTAACACCAGCAATTTTTCTAATCTATATGAAATTATCTGCAGGAAAACATTGTTGGCTTTAGCCGGAGCCAAAAAGATAGAAAAAAAGATATTTGATGTAGCTGTCTGCATACAAATGAGTGCACAGCTACTGTAGCTGTACAAATATATTTCTAGCCAGTGTTAGTGTCTCACAGTGTGATTGTAGTGGATCTCTCTTGTCCATATCTCTCAGTCAGTCTTACCCTTGCCAGTCCGCCAGCCATGTGGTCTCTTTCCACTCTAATTAAACTCACTGTGATTCCAAACTCCAACCAGAAAAGACACAACCTTGGTGCCAGTCTCTCAGCTGATGCCAAGACCTGTATGTTTTTGCAAGTGTCAGGGAGAGAAAAATTGAGATGGGCTCATAACCATATTTACTTCTCATTGTACTCAGTTGAGACATAGTGTAGAAGAGTCTGCCAAGGCAGAAAGGGAGCAGCAGGGGAAAACAAATAAAAGCTGGGAGGGAACACAAAGACGACTCTACAGTAGGCAGTGGAAGACAGTATAGCTAAACAGTGCCTAAGTAAGGGAAAAGGGGGTGTTTAGTGGATTTAGAAATGAAGAAAAAGAAAGGGAGGAATTCAGGAGAATAGTAATTAACTCTGAATTATTCTATCTCCAAGGGATCAGGGGGATTAATAGAGGCTTTGGATGGGATTTTACACTTTTCTAGCATGGGAGTCTGGTTCCTCTATACAAACATTTGTTTATGTGTGCATGTACAGTATGTGTGCCCATACGGGCGTCCTCATGTGTCTCGCTGTATTCCAGAAGGCTCCATGTGTCTGTGCCAGTGGGCTTGTGACCATATCTGCCTGCCAGCCAGCAATTGTGTGTGTATTGATGTATGACTCTACCCCCCACTTACCAAAAGTTCATCCAAGCATTATAAGTTAATCCTCCATAATAGGCAAAAAGACAGAAAACGGGGGTGAGCAAGTGGGAGGTAGGGAGGTAAAGACGGAACGGGGCTGTGGAGGTGGGGCTTCAAAGGTAGTGAGTGTGTGCGTGTAACAGTCTGCTGTGTGTGAGGTATGCCAGGCAGGAGACCACAGATTTAAAGCTAGACAGACCGTTCTAAATCTTCGGCTTATACCCTGTTTTGGGACAGCGAGTGTTGATAACCCAGGCGGGCAGACACCTCATGTCATTTAGATGAAATCATTGCTCTAGCTGCCCATTTGTAACACGACGGAATCTGAAGGGAGCAACTGAGTTGGGCTTTTTTTTTTCTTTTTATGAATGAATCACCGGCGGAGTATGAAGAAGTGGGAAAGATAAGTAGAAATATATTGGTTTAGGTGTGACATAGAGGTCAGTAGAGGCATGAATTAGCACATGTTATGAAGATAGAGGGGGGGGTTACCCTGTGCAGTGGCCTTTGTCCAAGGAGGCTGAAGTCATATATTCGCTAACATACAATGAATGAGTGTACCCTTTAGCTTGGATTTCCCGTATCTCTCTGCCTCCCACTAAGTGTTGCCACTGTCAACACTGTTAAGTTTGTTCAGGACGGGAGGGATGAGGAGGAGGGAAAGACGGAAGGGGAGCGGGGGGGGGGGTTAGAGGGCAGGTGCAAGGGGACATTGGTGATGGCTGAGGAGTGGAGGTGGACTTTTTTCATCATGTCTGGAGGCAATGACCCCATCTGTGGTGGGCCACAGGCCATATTCTGCCAAACTGGTGTAAACTACTGAATTTAACATGATCTGGTGCAAATCCCAGATAAGACTCACCTATTACCTACTGAACCTCCACTGTAAGAAATGATACACCATATCTACACACATTATACACTATACACATTATAAATATTATTAATTACATTTCACTGTGGTTGGTGTTGAGTACATGTTAATTAAATGAAGCACTTAATATCTATCCAATTAATATGAGTAGATTCAAATGCAAAACAATATGGAATTAATTAAAAATACTAAACAGATGACTTGGACAGATCCAGGATTCATACTACCAACCATTCACTTTTTGGACAACCTGTTCTATCCCCTGAACCACAGACACACACAGGAGTCAATGAAAACAAAGAGCTGCTCGGTTGAAGTGAGAGCGATGTTAGTATGTTACAATTTCAGAAGCTCTGAGATCCGAATAAGAAGGCTGACAACTTCTCTTTTAGTTCAATACATTTCACTACAGAAGCCACAATTCAACCACCGAGATGGTAGAACTGAGCCCTGACATCTGGTTCCTAATCACATTTGTTTTCTAAGAATCAACTCCGTAACAGTAGGTTGGACTTTCCCAACATCATCTGGCTCCAGATTCTAATTAGACCTTATCTAAAACACATGGATGAGCCAACTTTCATCCTACGTGTCATGAAATGTGTATGTGTGTGTGTGTGTGTGTGTGTGTACTGTTTGAATAGGCGCATATCTATTTAAAGTAGAGATACCATCTTTTCCGTGGTTAAAGGTGTTTCCTGTCAGCCAACCAGGTAAAATTGTACAAGATGAACAATAGAGAAGAATAGGTGCACTCTGGACTCTTTTCTAATGTCTTATGTTTAGACAATAGTGCGTTGAACTTAAAAAAAAAAGCACTTTGGCCTGATTACATTTATTTGAATTCACTCAAAATCCTCTCTGTTAAAAATTAAATAAACAGAATGCTTATGTTTTATTTAACTACAATGAGTGGATTTTATGGGCGGCACGGTGGTGTATTGGTTAGCGCTCATATCTCACAGCAAGAAGGTCCTGGGTTCGATCCCAGCACCATTCAAGGTGGGACCTTTCTGTGTGGAGTTCGCATGTTCTCCCCGTGTCTGC